>OU015493.1:45224595-45369595 GCA_907164885.2 Dolomedes plantarius | reverse complement strand
TTTGTAAATGGCTCCTTTGTAAATGGTTCAGCACACTCAAACAAGCGTTGGTTACCTGTTTTATACTCCACAGAGTACGATGTTCAACGCCCTCTACCGGCTATACGTAATGCGCAATCACGCTGCATTTCTAATCATTTGCATATCTCCCCGACATGTACCTTCATTGCAAGTTTCGTTACGATCCCGCAATTATTTCTTGGTGCGCTAATTTTTTTGTCCATGTGAGTATATACACTGAAGTGCCACTGAATTAGGGATACCTACCTAGTAACGAGTTGGGCCTCCTCTGGCCTTGATAACGGCTGCCACACGACGAGGCATAGATTCAACAATTTTCTGGAAACGTTCCACGGGAATGGCTTGCCAAATATTGGCTAAAGATGTCCATAATTCAGTAAGGTTCTTTGGTGATGTGTGATGGCCTTTCACGCCTTGTTCCAAAACATCCCAAAGATGCTCAATAGGATTTAAGTCTGGGCTTTTAGGTGGCCAATTCATGACAGAGAATGCAGAGGAATGCTCATCCAACCAGCCAGCAGTCAACCGGGACTTGTGAGAGGTACAGTTGTCTTGCTGGAAAACTTCATTACCGTGCGGATAACAGAACAGCGTAAACGGATGGAGGTGATCACCCAGCAACTCTACATACCGAAATGTATTGAGGAAGGTTGGTACACGCACCAAAGATCCCAAACTGTGCAACGAGAAAACACCCCAGACCATGTCTGAGCCACCATGCCCTTGTACAGTTCCAGCCAGGCATGCAGGATCCATGGCTTCATGAGCCTGACGTCATATTCTCAGCCTCCCGTCGGCGTTAAGTAGTCGGAATCGAGACTCATCACTCCATGCTACTCGTTTCCAGTCCTCTACACTCCAGTCTCTGTGCTCTCTTGCCCAGGTAAGACGTGCAGCGCGATGGCGAGTATAGAGCAATGGTACTCTCGTAGGTCGACGGCTCCCGAAACCCATACGGTGAAGCGAGCGTTGCACAGTCCGTTTACTGACTGTACGACTGGCACCGTCATTAAACTGGGTGGTAATTTGAGCTAATGTTTGGTTTCGCTGGCTACGTACAATACGCCTTAGCCGTCTCTTACCACGCACTGCCAAGGCTAATTGCCCTTTGCAGTTTGCCCGATTGCTAGTTTTTTTTCCACCATCCATGTATTCTCGGTATACTCTTGACACTGTCGACCTTGAAAATCCTAGCTGTCTGACGATTTCGGAAATTGAATGGCCCATGCGTCGCGCACCTACGATTTGTCCGCGATCGAAGGCGTCTAAATCAGGCAGTTTAACCATACTGGCAATTCCAACAACTAATTCAGAACAACCACAGTACGCGCTATATATGCAGTTACCACAGCGCCCTCACTTGCGCATACATGATGGCAGCGCTACACAATTTGCATAGGCTTTGCTATCCCTAATTCAGTGGCACTTCAGTGTATATATATTGTTCCGTTTTCTGGGTTCGATGGAACTGAATAAAAATCTCTCAAATGCACACAAAATAAAATTTATTATCCTGTAAATTCTTCAGGCGCATGCACAAATACTAACAGAAAACACGTAACAAATGTATTTTTTACAACAGAAAACTCTAAAAGCACAAGTCAGGATAACAGAGTCTTCAATGCAATATTTATTTCACAAATGCCACACACTACAAAAAATAGCACCTATGCCATCAGTGCACGTGCTCTCCAATACTTCTCAACAAGATCAGTAAAACGTTTTAGTGCAGAGCACTCGTCTAAATGTTCCGCAATCATAGTCCGGCCAGAGTCACAGAGGGTACAGACAGCCGATACGGAAAAGATGGGACCTTAAACAGTCATGTCCAGTTAATAATCTAAAATGCGCTACGGCAGTTTTTCTTGGGGCCTCGGGACTTCAATACAATATACACCTAACGCACTTTCAAACATTCAATATGCAACAGAAGAGAACACTGACTTTCAGGTTCAGGTTCAGGTATTTCAACTTGTCGGAGCGCCAAGGTCTGTAGGACTTTATCTCCAATTAACACTGACTTTCAATGACAATCTCAGGTATATTCATAGACTTCCAAAGCGCCCCCTATCGGCCGCCAGCTAGAAATCACTGGAACAGTCCAGAAAGGCCTGGAAGGTTGGCGACCATTTGGCGCCATATCGCTAAATTTCGCGACCCAAATAACCCCCCAAATTCATCGCCAATTTGGCGATAACTCTTATATTTGGTGAGATTTCATAGAATCGTAAAATTCGTAACATTGCTCCCTCCGCAAAGACTGCACGTCCCGGGCAGTACAGCTCTTGGGCAGGAAGCCTTACTTACAATACATAATAGAACAATGCACTAAATAAAATGTTATATACAAAAAGAGAACGACCATGGTCTTTCTTTAATCTATTAACTATGGCCATAGTAAGGAGCTAGCCTATCATAATGCACTATTCTAGGCTTAGAATTAGATGATTTTCTTATACGAACCACGACGTCATTCAGTCTTTTTAGGACTGTATATGGACTATTCCAAGATGACTGTAACTTGGGAGAAGGTCCTTTACGTCGAATCGAGTTCCAGAACACTACCTTGTCACCTTCATGGAATTCATGTCCTGTTGCTTTCGTGTCGTATCGGGTCTTCATCTTCTCTGTTGCAATGTTGATCCGCTCACGGGCGAAGTTATGGACGTCTTCTAAACGGGCCTCGAGTTCACTGATGTACTCTTTAGGCGATGAAGGTGTATCTGGAGGGTTTCCCAAACAGGGCATCACATGGCAGACGGAGGTAACGACCAGAAAGCATATGGGATGGTGTATAGCCAGTAGTTTTGTGAACAGCTACAGACTTTAGTTCAAGATCTTTTCGAACCTCGTCACCCCTCCATGGATCTGGCTCTGGTGACGTAGAAGCTGTAGTTTGTCTTGCTACGGGATTTATAACATCAAATTTCTTTTCCGCTCTGGAACAATAATGGCAGCTTCCGGAACGGGGTTTTCTTGATAGGACGTCCACATTCCCCTGTTCCTTGAGAGTGTTTTTCGCTCCCGAGTCTCGGCGCAATACGCAATTTCTTCAATCTTTCACTGGGCAATTTCATCCTTTGCCAAACAGAATAGTGGACGAAAGGGTGTGCTGAGTGAAAGAGACGGACAAAGTATGTAAGCGGATTGTGACAGGAAGAAATAAAACAACTCCAACCAAAATGATAGAAGAGCTCAATCAGCATCTGCATGTTCCGGTATCAACCATTAGAGGTAGAAGGGAACTTCAAAAACAATGCATTTACGGAAGAGTAGCTATTCCCAAGCCACTTGCAATAGATGCAGGTACAAAATATCGCCTACAATGGTGACACGAGCACAAATCCTGTTAGAGTAATATGTCGAAAAATGGCATTTGGTCCAACGAATCATTGTTCACATTGTTCCTCTTAACAGGACGTGCGTATGTCTAGAGAACACCTACACAAGCGTAAGGTTCTGGCTGTCTCATCCCAACTGTCAATCATGGAGGTAGATCCATCAGGGTTTGGGATGGCATCTTATGTTTTCCTTCAGGCTCTATTGTATCCCTAAAAAGGAGATTGAATGGGAAGGACTATGTCAAAATTTTAGCTCACTAGTCCATTCTTATCTTGCCCTGTACAATCCCCCCGACTAAATATCATCCAGCCACTGTGATCTGTATAAGCGGATAGAGCCAGATATCGATATCCACCAGAGCATCTCTATAGGAACTTTCATAATTTTTCCCTGAAGAATGGTATAACATATTCTTAACCACTATTCATGACTTGTATAATCCAATTCTAAGGTGAATCAGGTGGTATTACATGACAAACGTGATACTGGGACGTATTAATAAAGGTTTTCATGATATTTCTTGGAATTTCCATTATTTTGATAACCACCTGTATATTGTATTTGATAACCACCATAAGTTTTCCCTGAAGAATGGTATAACGTATTCTTAACCACTATTCATGACTTGTATAATCCAATTCTAAGGTGAATCAGGTGGTATTACATGACAAACGTTATACTGGGATGTATTAATAAAGGTTTTCATGATATTTCTTAGAATTTCCATTATTTTGATAACCACCTGTATACAGATACATATATACATAACATATACATACAAAAGGAGTAAGCAACGATAAGTAGCCTGTCATAGGGACATGACAGTAGTTTCACGGCCAGGGGCAGGAGTATTGAAAAGCACAGGACAAAGTAAAATAATTGTTAAATGCAAGAAAGAAACAGGGCAAATGACGGGCAATAAAAGAGAAGAGAAGAAAGCCAGCAATATACCGAAACGAAATTTAGAGATTGTGTTTGCAGCAAGAAATAGAAGATAAAAGTTGAAGAGAATGAGTTGCACGAAGAGAAGAAAAGAAAATTTATGATGGCTATAAAACAGGCCACCTGCTTGAAGCCGAAGCATGGGAAAAAAGTTAAATTTGTTGGAGAATTTATAAATCCTGCCCTTGATACGCATTGGTAAAAAGGGGATTGAGAAGAGGCAGCCACGGACGAATGGCGATGGCATGGTAATTATATGACCAATGGAAATTATAAGAGGCGGAGACATTAATAAGAAAATAATTTGAAATGAGAAATAGAATGAAGGCAGAGATAACCTAACAAGTCAGAGTTAGTCAGAAGTTTTTTAGATGTAGAAGTGGTGTCAAGGCACTTAGACCTATGAGGAGAGTGAATTAGAAGTTTGGAGATACAAGTTGTCGAGCGCCCAGTATCCCGTGCCGAGGGTCTGCAAGGAGTGATGGAGTTAGAGAACCGACGATGAGCGTAGAGTGTCTGCAATGACCTACGGAGCCGTATACCAGACAAGAAAGTGCCCTAGTTCCGTGCGATGATAAATACGATGAAGTTCATCTTTACGAGTGCCAGCTGCCCATGGTGATTCAACAGTCATCTTCCGAGGTACCGACTTTGCGTTTCCTTTTTTTATTGCTATCATTGCTTCTCAGTGTGAAGCCATAATAATTAATATAGAGCGCGATGATTATAGTGTTTGAATATAAGATGTTAATGAATTGACCGATAATTCGTACAAACAATTTAATTTGATGTTATGCTTATATATATGAATTAATTTAGTAGTAATGAAGTTAAGAGTAATATGTGTAGATGCATTACGAACGATTGCCATAATAATTGAATGAGTTAAATATATGTGTCGTAGTAATGAAATTGAGAGTAATATGTGCAGATGAAGTACGAAGGATTGTAATAATAATTGAATGAATTAAATATAGGTGTTGCGGTGAATTAATTTAGTAAGAATGAAGTTGAGAGATGTGTAGATGAAGTACGAAATATTGTCATAATAATTGAATGAGTTAAATATGTGTCGTAAAGAATTAAGTTAGTAGTAAAGAATTTGGGAATAATATGTAAATGTCGGAGGAAATAATTAGTAACTTGTAGCGTGTTATTTATGTATGTTAATAATCAATAAATTAATTTGTCAATATAAACCAGAGTTGTTTCCATTATTTGGGAATCACAATCAATAAATGTACTAACCACAATCTTTAAGCAATGAATTTATAGAGTTTATAAGCTCACTTCTACCCAGACTTGGGTGTATATAATTTGAAGTGGCACTCTAATTGAATTTGAAACAAACACAGTTTATACATGAAACAATGTTTATTGAGTTCGTTGCACATATAGAATTTGCTTTTATAGTAATAAGCATACGTACTACTTGTACGGAATATATATAAATACAGCTTTCAAGAACAATATATTTTCAATACTTACAAACAGTAAGTCAAATTAGCAGTACTACCACGTAAACTTTGGGCCTGCTAAGCACTAGCTCAGGATATTACTGGAGCTGCATACCTCGTAGCTCCCTATCGCTTATCTATCAACTTTAACAACCTTCTTCAACCCTAACCACCTTTTTAACCTTAACAACCTTCTTTTAATTAATGACGCTGCATGGTATTTATACTAAGCGCGTATGCCGAAATTAGCATATCTAAAGCAGCTTCTTTAATTCATTCACTCAAAAGTTCGATTTTTGTGAATCGAATCTTGTGTATACCTTACACTGGCCTCCCTGGAAAAAAAATTAGGTAACTGAGGTCTGAACGGCTTCAGTTAACTAATTGAAAACGCGTGCTAGTCTGACTTTTTACATAATGGGTGGCAAAGTCAATAAAACCTTCCACACGTTGTGTGGGGGAAAAACGCCACTACCATTTTACAAAACTAACCCCGAAGGGTCCAGGTGACACCAACACACAGTGGATTTGCAGAGTTGCGGATACTGGGCTGCCAACTGCGCCCTAAAAAAACTATTTTAATTAAAAGTATCAACACAATTGCACAGCATGACATTTCTTGACTGTTTGTATCAGCTCTTCCCCAGTTTATAAATCACATGTGTTATGTTTTGTGAAGTTAGTATGTTAGTTAGTTAATTATTATATTATTCAGTATGTATTTTTTTTTCTAGTCACTACATGTCCCCTTCAAAAATTTATAAAACAACAGTATGCCGTTTTTTCTTTTTCAGTGGCTCACTCCTTCCCCTCAAAATGTTTACACAGTATATACAATGGGGAAATTCAAACCAATTTGGTTCAGTTTTATTAAAGGGTGGGAGTTAGAAAAAGAGAATTGATACAAGACTTGTTCCTCATGAATGCAGCAACTTCCTTGCACCAGTCTGTCAATTTCGTGGAACCTCTCTTGATGGTCGCAGTCCTAGTAAAGGTATTCGTTGACCGTGTGGTCATCCTTCGTGCAGCAGGTCGTAGGTCCTGAGGCGCTGGTCTGGCTTGACGATGGACAGGAGGTCTCTTGGGAGGAGGCCAACCTTGCTGGGCGGCAGAAATCTTCCGTTTCCTGTACTTATGCAAAGGAACTTTAAAATTGTCATTCTTCCTTTTGATAACCTTGTGTACCTTATCAGCGACGCATTCATCCTTTGATGGAGATTTTGTAGTGCACACTTTATTTTTCTTCGTACTTTTGCTTGTATCGGTATTAGATTTTAATGCAGATTCTATTTTGTCAAATTTATACGCCGCACCAACGTGTTTAGTTACTGGCTTTATCTCGCTGCTTGTGTCATGTTTTTCAACACCCTGACTCTGTTTTTCGTATTTGTGCTTATACGACTTCTTGTTTACCGCCTTAATAACTTCAGTATTAGCAGTTTTAATGCTGGAACCTGAAGGCGCTTTTGCACGTTTTTTATCCCCCTTAACTTTAGTTTTATCCTCTTTTGACGATAAAGTTTCTTTGAAACTTGCGACATCAGAATCGTTATCATTTATATTCGTTAACACTGCTTCAGTTTTAGGAAGATTAAGCTTTTCGTACTGGTGCATTTTAACGCAAACTACGTCTATAACTTCCGAAGCATCAGCTAAACTACTTACAGTATAACTCTGTGTCAACTTTTCATCCTGATTCTAGGTCTGGTTTTCATGTACTTTATTTAAAACCATATTATCAACCTGGCCTACACAATCCCCATTCGGCTGGGAACTTGAAATAATATCATCATTACCTAGCGAGTTCCTACTATCGTTTAAAGAATTTTTATTGTCGTCAACTAATAAGTATTCACTAACTTCCGAAACGCATACTTCGTCATCTACTAAATTTCCTTCATTAACAGATGTGTGAATATCATCTAAAATATCAGGTATAACATTAATAGTAGTATCAGATGATTTATTTTCTAAACCACTAGCATTATTATCGGCACTATTTTCAGGAATTTGCACTGGAATTACCGCATTACTCCAGCTGGACTCACTTTTATTATAAGCTACAAAAATACCCCGACTTTCACTATTCTCAAAATAATGATTACTGCTCGGACAAAATAATACATTTGACCACACAGTTTCAACAGGTTGAACCATATCATGTGAATCAACTTGCCAGTGCACGTAAGGTGCTTGCATATTATTTACTTTAAGTGCACTAATTTCATTATAACGCCGTGAGCTTCTATTATTTCGCCCACGATACTGCTTACGCTGCTGGTTTGAAACTCGCGAAAAATTTTGGCGGGGGTGTATAAAACTTCTAGTACCTGAATGACGGTGAGGGGTAGCGAAGAAATGCCCATTGTCATATTTAGCTAAAGCTTGAAGGAGGGTAACCTTGCTTGTAATTGTTTGATTATCTAAAAAATCTTGAACATTTGGCTTCAAACGTTGGATAACTATTTTTAAGATTACCGCTTCCGTCACCCCTTCTAGATATTCCTCACACTTTATAATCTTTTCCATAGCAAAATCTAATGCAGACTGACCTTCACGTTGCCTCAGCGAATAAATTTCCGCTTCAATTTCACTTTGATTAAAGGTCTTTGGAAAAACGCTAAGAAACTGTTGCTTGAATGACGAATAGTCAAAAATCAGATTACTGCTTTGCATACACGTGTACCACTAATATGCACTACCTCTTAAAGCGGCTAGAGCAATTTTAAGTTTATCCCCCTCTGGGGTGCATTGTTGCTGAAAGTAATGCTCAATTTTCTTTAGGAATTGGCTTGAGGGGCCGCCATTGAAGGTGGCTTCGAATGGCGCAAAATGCTGAACCATAATTACCCGGGGAAAATTTCCAGCAGGGTTTTGTTCTACAACACTCATTTTCAAATAGTATATAAGTACTTGCAACAATTTTATCAATATAAGTACACAGTACACAGTTTTTAATTTCAAATATGTTGTTCGTTATAAATGTAACGAAAACAACCAGGGTATATATAAACTTTCGGGCGCCAGTATAGAGAATAGTAAGCTCACTTCTACCCAGACTTGGGTGTATATAATTTGAAGTGGCACTCTATTTGAATTTGAAACAAACACAGTTTATACATGAAACAATGTTTATTGAGTTCGTTGCACATATAGAATTTGCTTTTATAGTAATAAGCATACGTACTACTTGTACGGAATATATATAAATACAGCTTTCAAGAACAATATATTTTCAATACTTACAAACAGTAAGTCAAACCAGCAGTACTGCCACGTAAACTTTGGGCCTGCTAAGCACTAGCTCAGGATAGTACTGGAGCTGCATACCTCGTAGCTCCCTATCGCTTATCTATCAACTTTAACAACCTTCTTCAACCCTAACCACCTTTTTAACTTTAACAACCTTCTTTTAATTAATGACGCTGCATGGTATTTATACTAAGCGCGTATGCCGAAATTAGCATATTTAAAGCAGCTTCTTTAATTCTTTCACTCAAAAGTTCGATTCTTGTGAATCGAATCTTGTGTATACCTTACAAATTTAAAATCATAATCATCATTAATAATAATAAGTATTATATCTAATAACTCCCAATCTTTAATTTAATCATTTTACAACTTTCACTGCTACATAGCCCTAAGTTAATAACCCGCGGTAGTTTCGTCAGAAGAGACTACCTGATATTTTTTTTTTCGTTTAAAAGAATCTATGTGTTTTTGTTTAGTTAGGGTAAATAATTAGGATTTATCAGTATAATTTTTTTCTCTAGCCTCAGCTGAATTTAGTAAAAGAAATGTTCCTGTTACTTATTTAATAATTTTATATTTCATATATAGAGTGATGATATGAAACGTACAATGAATGCCCATGATTGGATAAAAAAATCCATATATTTTCAGATTTGGCAAGGTATGCGTCCAAAAAGTCATGAAAGAAATTGAGGGTACTAATTGAAACATTGACCATTTTTAATCATATCTCAAAGTCTCTAGATTCAGTTTAAGCAAGAAATGGATTCATTTAAAGCATTGTTCAAGCCGTTTGTCATCTGAAAGAATGATCTCATTTACAACAAATCTATTTCATTTTTAAAGAAACGATGGCAACTCGCTTTTCGGAGGAAAAACAGAGGGTAATTTTCAACTGTTTCTTCGAAACTGGAAGATCTACAAATGTAACCAAAATTACTAGTTATGGTTTTAAAACAATTTTTTTTATCAAAGAAATGAGGAAGGAGTAATTCTTTCCTCTAATTATCAACAAAATATTAAAAATATTCAAGCGGGCTGTAATATTTAATTCGAATTATCTGAAAACAAATCTTAATCACAATTAACTATCAAACTTGGCATCGTCTCTTCCTTAGATATGGATATTTCGCCATCCATTGGGTTATTAATGTGTCGTATAATATTAAAATTCTAAATTTATCTAAGCTAATAAATGCATCAAATACAGCTTGCAATAGTACCAAATTATCCCCTTATACCATAGAATGAGGTACCAAAGTGGTTAAATAAACAGAAATGAAATATACTCGGTTATTTCTATGGTTTGACACTTAGTTGTCATAATATTGAGCAAGCCGACTAAATACCAGTGAAATGTGATAAAGAAATACATTATTTTCAATGAAAATTGAAAATTGGGAGTCTTTTTTTTTTTGCTGATGTTCATATCAGATTTCATTCAAAGCTTATTGACATTTTCAACGCAGAGCTAATGAGAGAAATGGATTAAAGAAATCTCTCCATGAGTCATTTTTGTTTTAAATATGCTGTCATATGATCAGCCGACACGCTGCCGATAGATTTTAATACAATAAAAGAGATTATTGAGTCATCGCTTTTGACAAGTGCCTCGTTTAAATTTTCACCAATATCAGGTTTTGCAAGCTCTAAAACTTGATTTTGGGGTAAAATATGTAGTACGTGATCAAAACTTTTTCTTTATAAAAAAGTCAGGATATTAAAAGACACAATGGCGATGAGGAAGCAACGAAACTGTATTGTTTTGCTCGATGATAGTGTTAAATTTTATACTTAGGATTGTATAGACTCTATCTTACAATCTTTATTATTATTAAAATGTGTCTCTCGTTCTTAAACATGCAGTGTTTCATAAGAGTATCAAATGTTATACCTACATACATCCTGATAATGATTTGGGATAAAAAAATTAGCGTTTCCAAATATGTGCACTTAATTAAATTTCCCTAGGTACAATTCTTTTATCTAAACATTTGAATGTGTATGACCAGACCAGATTGCCATGAGCACTATATCTAATATTTATTAATATTCTGTATTATCAAACTATTAATCATTATCAATTCTCGTAATAATCATATCAATGTAATTCTGTATATCAACGTATTGTTCGCAAAAAACACGTAACTATTATAAGAACAACAGTTGTGTAGTTAAATAATTTATTTCTTTTATCATCTTTGGAATGTAATCATCGTTGAAACATGCAATTTGTGTGGTTTTATTCGGAAAGCTTTATATCGGCCAAGAAAATTAAAAAGAACGCTTTTAGTATTTTGCGCATCACAAATCTCCTCTCCTAATAAATCTCTTTTATAAATTAACGGAATTTAATTAACCTATAGATCACAGATGCTTACCCCCAAAGTTAAAATAAAAAGAATACATCAGCGCTGATTTTCTGGAGAAACTCAATTTCGGAGTAATATATCGCGTTTTTGCCCGGGACCGCTGGAAGAGGAAATAACATGTATGAATTCACATAACAAATGCACGAATATCTCTTGCTCAAAGATCATGAAAAATAGATTTTTTTCCTTTGAAGGCATTCTCGGCATTATATTTTCCGGAAGAACTGAAGAATGAAATCGTATTTGTATTCCGCTTCAGATGGAAAAAACGGAAGATGAATGCTGCAGAGAAATGAATGCTAATCGCTGAAGAAATCAAAGAAATACCCGGGGAAGCGAAAGGGTTTGTGTGTTATCCCTATTTAAAATTAACTCGAGAAAAAAAAATGAATTCTTCCAGAAGGGAAAATTTCCTTTGTTCTCGAGAACTCGATATTGAGTAAAAAAAGAGTTGCATAAATGAAACAAAATCAAACCTCTTTCTCGTCAATATTTTCTATTTTACTGCAATAGATGATTTTAGATAATGTGATGGGATTTTTTTCCCAATACATTGCTTTATCTTATCATCAAGGAAAAAATAAATAGTAAATGTTTAAATCATATTTTCGAAAAAAGAATTGCATTTACTCTGAAATAATCAGTTAAAAATCCTTACAGACTTTGGAAAATTATCTTTTGTATCTTAAAATATTGCTTTGTTCGCAAAAATATGCATTACATGTTTTAAAGTGTGTATTAGTAATACGCAAGCGTTCATATGACCCGGTCTCTTTTTTGTTAATTATTTTTAATTATTACAGCTTATGATAAATTGCTCTATTTGTTTACTTGCTGAAGAGTTTTAATTTAAGTTTTTTTCGTGACGCATCTCTCGAAAACTTTCCAAACAACATAACATTCCCAGAAATATAACAACAAATAAATTTTATGAACTGGTTTGTTGAACGCCGAAAGCAATTAAAAAAATTAGTTGTTCACAACGAAGCAAGTTCCCAAACGAAGCAAGCCGATAATTCTGTCGAAGATTCTGAGCATACTTCCACGTTTACCACACTTTCAGTTTCAGTCTACATTTTCGTTTCCAAAAGCTCAAATACCGTAAAGAGGGGTATGCCTGTGCATACTTCCCAGCTGAGCACACTTTTAGTTTCAGTCTACATTCGTTTTCGAAAAGCTCAAAGTATCATAAAGAGGGAAATGTTTTTGCATACTTCCCCGCTGAGAACACTTTTAGTTTCAGTCTACATATTCGTTTCCAAAAGCTCAAAGTATCATAAAGGGGGAAATGGCTTTGAATACTTCTCCGCTGAGCACACTTTTAGCTTCAGTCTACATTTTCGTTTCCAAAAGCTCAAAGTATCGTAAAGAGGGGTATGCCTGTGCATACTTTCCCTCTGAGTACACTTTTAGTTTCGGTCTACGTTTTCGTTTTCGAAAGCTCAATGTATCGTAGAGAGGATATGCCTGTACCTATTTCCCCGCTGAACACACTTTTAGTTTCAGTCTACATTTTCGTTTCCAAAAGCTCAAAGTATCGTAAAGAGGGGGCCAGCATATTTCATAATTGCGACTCTTCTGGATGTTGGTTCCTAGCAACGCGTTTTAAGCGCAGTAAACAAACATATAGGGAAATGACTGCGTAAGAATGGCAAAACACCTTTGCGACTAAGTGATTTGATCTTAGAAACATGAAATAATTATTATTAAGCAGAACTCTTTAGTTGCCGTATAATGAGACCCTATTAACAAAACTAACGTAGTTTAGTTTCATAATGAATGATATTGACAACGGATAGCAGTATTCAAATATTGTTTAATTCTTTTCAGGTTATTCGCTTTATCGTAGAATTTCTGTATATAGAATACAGGCATTAAAACATACATCACGTTCTTACCAAGAGCTATAAATGTGAATCTAGTGTGATTTCATATAGTTTTCCTATTTCCTGAAATGCTATTTAGTGACAGTGACCACGTTTTATATCATGTTTACGTGGTGTAAGTGGCCCTACTCAAACCTATAAATGTAGGGTGACCCCCTCTCCAATAGTTTATTTCATATTTTTTATACGTTTATAAGTGTCATCGATTTCTACAATATTCTATACTAGTTGGCCTGTACTGAAATTTTGCTTGCGAATAAAATACGATTAATTTTATAGCGAGGTTGATGGTTTGTAGTGGAATGAAAGAACCGGTTCATTTCTAGCCATTGTTTACTTGTCAAATAACAATGGTGCGTAAGGATAATAAAAAATTATTACAAAACACCTTTGGACACAATATTGGAAGTGAAGGGGGGAACGTATATTGTATTCTATGGTGCAATCGGGTAGCTGGGCAGAACTGATCATTTTAACCGTGCCGTATCGAAGCATCCAGGGAAAGAACTCTAAGGCCAAAAGTCAAAATTTTAACTGCTATTTTTAAACAATCAATTCAATGGGCAGTTCTAAATTAAAAATTCGTTAGAAACGGAGAACGTAATCATTAAAGTGGTACCTCATTTATCGATTTTGGGGGAGTATGAAGGGAGAAAAGGGGATCGTCACCAAAAATCACCTTCTAGAAATAATATATATGAGAGTTTATTTGGTCATTTACTTTATCAAAGATAACCTGTATTCAGAATGTGGGTATTAAAGATTACACTCTCTAAGATCATCTTTGCAATACTAATATTGGAAAAAGTCTAGGCCGACCTAAATATGTGCTTATAACCCCTTTTTAGCACAACCTTTACCTAGTTTGGGTAGGCCATCATAACCTAGTTTGGGTAGGTAAGGCTAGAAATAATATATATGATTGTTTATTTGGTCATCACCTTAACCTAGTTTTATAACTACATGACGCGGTTATCCAAAAGATCTCATATCGTAATTTGATTTTTCCTTGTAAATGATCAATATATATTTGGTCAAATGGGCATTTTATTCTAAGGGATCGCACCGGCACATAGGAAAGTAACAAAAAGAACAACTGCTAAAAAATAAATCTACCTTTGTATCTTCCTCTCACAAATTTAATAATTCATCTCGGTTTTCCCAAAGTCTGTTCCAGAATCAAATTAGGTCATAAAAGAGACTAAAACATTTTAGTCCTTCATATTTCACGGGATATTAAACTTTCATTTCTCTAACTTGGAAAAGAAAATTTTCTAAACTCAGAGAAAAAAAAGGTCTTCCACACATTTTGGTGGAAGAAAGTTTTATTTTATTTTTTCGTTTTGTTTTTATTAGACGTCCTCCTCGCACAAAACATACCATAAAATAAATTCATAAAACAATTTCCATAGCAACATTATGTGGTAAATAGGTACACAACTCCAATAAACGGATTTTTCAAAAGCTGCTGAGCGCTTTTTTTTTTTTTTACGTTACAAGACGTAAAAGTACAAAGACGCCATGTCGAAACAAAGACAACAATGGCACGAATGAGAAGCGACATAAAAACATCCCCACAAAATCGATATTAATAAGTTTTTCACCTATAGAAAAAAAATTTCCGTTACATAACATGAAGTTTATTTTCATATTTTATTTACTATTTTATTATGAATGTATTGTATAATCCAGAAAAAAGTGAAGTATGCAAATCCCATTCTTTCCGTAGTTATTGATTATTTATGCACATTTCTTTGTTACGAAAACAAACGTGGTTTTTCTGTTAAGTTTCTTCATATTACAAAGCGTTTTTATTTGCAAGTTCACATATTTTACAGTAAAAGAATGTTCTGAGAGTACTTTTTTAAAAACAAAACAGCAGTTTGACAGAAAATGTTATTACAGTAAAATTTCTATAGTGTGTGTTTACTGATGTCGAAAATATTTTAAACTGCACATTTCCCTACAATACGGCAGTAATTTTTTCTTATCCCTTCATATATGTCTAAAACTGAGTTTTTTTCAGTTATAATTCAATACAGCAAAATTTGCGTCTGATAAGGACATATTTGTAAGATTGCATATCTAAAATGAAGTAAAAAACTGAATAAAACCGGTTTCACCAAAATAAGGCTATAAACATTAAAAATTATTGATATTGTCACGAATGTAGTAATAATAAGGTAGCACATGGGGATTTTTCATCTGGGAAACTTTAGATCATGACCGAAGAAAGTATTTATAAAGCATGAGCTGCAGACGTCATGGAGTACCAAAATTTAGAAGCGGATAGAGATTCTACAGCAAAAAATCTCTGTTCTTTCTATAAAATGGAACGTATCACTTAACATGACATCCATATATATTTCTTTCATTTCGGGATATCTTTTTCGGAATTTTTATTACGGAAAAAGGATTAATTTGTACATAGTGTTTAATGATTTAATTGGTTTGATTATTCAACTAAAAAATCTAATACTGTTGTTTGACTGCTTCAGCGTCACTTTGAAAATCCATTTAGAGAGTCAGCACTCAATGCCAAATGCAATTTATAACGACCGATCTTATTTGCCACTTTCACGCATGCGCAGACAACCTTCAAAAGATATTTTGTGTATCGCTCTGCCTCAAATTTATTGAAAATCCGCTAAACAAAAGTAAAATTCAAGGCTAGCAAATTTGGCGAAAACTGGTCCCAAAAAGTTTGAAAGCGCGAAAGATATCCAACCGAAAATAAAGCCTTATTTTATCGAACTTAATATCAATTTATTCACCATTTAGTATAGACAAAGATGTGTTAATTTAAAATTTTTTGAGCAGCCATTTGCCATCTGAAAGGGATTTTTTTAATGCACAACGCAATCTTATTTGCCACTTTCACGCATGCGCAGACAATCTTCAAAACTTTTTGTGTGTATCGCTCTGCATCAACTCAAAATGTGCAAAACAAAAATAAAATTCAGTGCTGACAAGTTTGGTGAAAAAGTTTAAAAGCACGAAATATAGCCAACCGGAACTATAGCTTTTTTTTATCGTGCTAAATATTAATTTATTCACCATTTAGTATACACAAAGAAGTGTTAATTTAAAAAATTTTTCAGCAGCCCTTTGCCATCTGAAAGTAAAATCTCTTTTTGGTTCAAAACTATCTTATTTTAAGGAAGAACCCTCTGTAACGAAGCTATGAACCGAGAAAGAAAAGGATTAAAATTTTCAAATATTTTAAAAGATGGCAAATCAACGAAAATTTTTCTCAGAAACATTCTTTGGCCGAGATACGTACTTTCTCGGAGAAATCAGGAATAATAATTCAGTTTCTTGAATAATCAATAGCTCGAACAGATTGTAGAATTCAGTTAAATTATCCTAGGATAAACCTTCATTCCGATTTAATTCCAAATTGAATTCGGAATAACTAATGGACGTTGTCTGACCTAACTAGTTACGGGTCGTGTAGTTCATAAAAATTTATTTGACTTTGAGGTTTAAAGATTCAAATTTAATTGAAGAGGATTTAGAAGCATACTTTAAAGAGCAATGGCATTCAAATTTCCCTAAAGAAAATATTCTAGATTTAAAAGATGCTATAGATCTTTAAGAATCAAATAACGCAAACCGGCTTCAGCTTTCTTTTATTCTTTACTGTTTATGAGAACCCCGTTGTAATCTGGATTTTAGGTGTATTTATGATGGAAAGACATTTTCAAAGATTCGCCATATCTTTAACAAGATATATCTAAAAGTCCATGTAGGGTTATCTGTAAACTGTTGTATAGCATTATTTTTTTGATATTTTTTAGAAACCTGATTAAGGATTTTTGAGATACCCGATTAAGGATTTTTGATTTAGAGTTCAAATTCTGAAAATATTTTCTTTGACACCTTATATACGATGACCTGTATGACTGTTATGATGTTGTTTACTTGTATTGTTAAATATTATGTTGTCATAAAGTTATAAATATTATAATATGCTTATAATGGTTTTGTACGTTCGATTAGATATTGCGAATCAGGGGAAAAGTGCTTTCTTGGAAAATTACATAAGATAAGTGTCCCAAATATCGCCTATCCTAACTATTTGTCGACATTTCATCCACTTTTTACCATGTTTTTATTAACTGGCTTTCTTGTGTGTTTGTGTGTATGTTTGTCCAGTACAAATCTTGCAATCGATTTTTAGCTAACTTCCCGACTAGCTAGACATTTGAAACTTTTAGAATAGCTCAGAACACGAGGACAATGCATTATTTTAATACTTTCAGCCGAAAAAATCCGCAACGTGGAGCTTCGATCGAATTCAATGCTTGCAGTTTTGCGTAACGGCGTTTGACGATTTTGAAAACAGAATACATATGAATTTAATTTGTTTACAAAAATATTGTGCGAAAAATTAAAAAAATTATAAAAATCAAAGTTTATAAAGTCTGTGGTAAAAGGTCTGTGTAAAAAGTTCTTTTTATCTTGTAATTATTAGTTTCTGATTAGGCTGGAAACTCAAAGAACATCCCTAAGAACTATTTCCTTTGGTATCCTGAGAATCAACCAGCTCCAAAACCAGTGCCAGTTTAAGTTATGTAGCTAAATTGGAAAAATTGAAATTTCCAGTGAACTCCAGAGCGGTTCCTAATATCGCCTACCTCTGTTCCTCTTACCGCCTACCAGGCGAAATTAGGAGCACCTGTTAAAAGGCGTTGCTAGCAAAGTCTCTGTTTAATGCACTTTCAAATGGTATAAGCAAAATTAGAATTTGGATGCTTCTATCTGGTCATTCACTGGGTTCTGATTCTTTGGAGCCAAAGTTTACTAAGACAACAGCCAAAACAACTTCAGACGCCATATAGTTTCTGTTGTCAGTGATAAGAGCGTTGTCGCTATCGCCGCTGTTAGTACTGACCCAGAACTAAGAAGTTACTGCATTTCTCATACATAGTGTGAATCATACTTTAGAAACACGAGTAGCTGATATTAGGCACAGAGGCGATATTTGGGACACGTACCCTATATTGGTTATTTGTAACACTATTAACCCGTTTGTTTGCATTCTTAAATTTGTTCATGTATTGTAATTATATTAATATTGTAACCAGTTTCGATTGAGTTCTAAGGATGGGTCTACATGTGTCGCGGTGTGGTGGACGCACAAGGGATTCTTGTAAGGTGATGTTAGGAAAATTTGATATTTTCTTACGCGCAGGGGTCCTGAGGATCTCATAGGTGTAGCGGATTCCTGTCGCGGCGATTGGGTATTAGTTTTTTATTGCCGCATACTTTTAGGGTTGGGTCGGCGTAACCTCTATTATATACGAAGGCAAAATATTCCCTATTTACTCATACAATACTTATCAGCCAACAACGGAAAATTCGGTTTTCACTTTATCGTGTGTTTCCTAGAAGTCGGGAGAATTTCGCGCCCTCAAGACTGGCTTATTTGTGTGCGATTCTTTCCAAAGCCGTTATTTAATTCGCTCATGCAATTGAGATTTTGTTTCAAAATTTTTGTGTAATGATGCAACCAGCAAACTGAAAGTTCTGATAATTGTGATTATAAATCAAATGATTTTCTTAAATTCCGACGTCAACGTCAAATGTTATGTGGCTTTTACTGACATAGGCATAGCGTGCTTCTAGCTTTTTTTGGGGGGAGGGGGACACGAATTGAATTCAGTTAGAGCCCTCCTTAGCACATTGACTGCCGGGCGGTCATTAAAATATGAAATATTGTGATTTTTTAAAAATGGAATAACAGTAGAATTGATATTTGATTAGTATTCAAAAGATATACAATTAGAAAAGTAATATAATATAAATAAGATGAGAAAAAAAATATAGCATCGAATTATTGTTATGGATCATATCATTGATGAAAACTATGTTAAATCTAAAGACTTAATCGGAATCTTCAGTTTCACAGTTTAAAAGTTTCTTAAAACTTTCATAAAATTTTTCTACAATTTTCCGATTTTAATTGAACTTCTATTAACGTTTTAATTTATTTCAAGTTAAGTTGGGGGACACGTGCCCAACCCCATGCCCCTTCCCCGATGCTACGCCTATGTTTAGTGGTATCTAGTGTACTTCACTAAATTACCAAAAATTAAACCCTCGCATTACGTAGTTTAGTTAGGACGAGCAAAATACGTCCCCTGCGCCTTTATAAGATGTTGAGCAAAATTTTTCAAAATTAATAAACATTGAAACAGACTGAAGGTAAAATTTGCCATCAGAATGAACAATCTAAATGTCAGCAAGCCGCTCAGAATTAGAGCAAAGAAATAGTATCATTCAGTGCACTAAAACAACCCCTATCAACTAATAGATACCTTTCGATTCTCAGCGTAGATCTGCCTTATTCTCTTTTAACTCTTTTATGGGAAACTGTTTTCTTAAAAATATTGTGGTACTGGATTCCTTTTCAGTTGTATCAAATTAAAAACAAACTCAGAGAGCTTACATTAGTTTAGTCTAACGACAGTCTGACAATTACCAGCGGAAAATAGGAGAAAATTTCAGCAATATATTTTTTGATAAAAGTATCGTATAGTTTTTGTTCTTCTTAAACTTGTGATGTACAGGAAACTGCTCTGATATCATTTTCTAACTATTCAATGTGATAAGTAGAATTCTTACTAATCTACTTGCAGTAACATTTCGTACATTTGTCTGAAAAAGGACCTTTCAAGAGACCTTAACTGCACAAATTCCTTCGAAGATTTTTTTCGTAGATCAATTCTGATCCCGTCTGTCGCTTGTAGTCCCCTGAAAAATCTAGATAGTTAGGTAACTCGCATTTATTATCGTGTGACATTTGAAAAACAGAAGCTCTTTATCACGTCGTACATTTGTCACAGACTCCTTTGACTCAACTTACGTGCGGGGTGATTCCTGTTAAGTTACATTTGTTAACTTTCGACTTCCATTTTCCCTGCTAGTCTTCTTAAAGTATTGACATTAAGTATACATTTATATGTATCAGCATATATATATAATGTTCTAAGGATATAAGAGACAAAAGTATAAAAAATTCTTTTCAAGTATTGTAGATAAATAATTATTTCAAATTGTACTGTCGGTGACTATTAATTTACAAAATAACTTTATTTAATAATAGCTTTTATTTACATGATTTGAGAAATTTTAATTAATTAAATTTAAATTTTGTTCATTTTTTCCTACAGTCTAAATTCATAATTGGAAATGATGCAGGGAAGCCAAGGCTAGATTCATACCATTGGTGATTGTACTATACAACTATATAATGTAGCGCATGGTATGTGCCTACCCTCAAATCGCTGTTTTCGCGAAAAATTTCGAATTTTTTTCTAATTATTTTAAATCAAAGTTCAAATTTTTAGAATTTCAAAAATGATTTACTTTTGGCTCAGCGATAATTAGAAGCAAAGCTCTAGCCCAAATTATTAACCGGAAATGAACTTTCTGAAACCGGAAGTGACCTTTTAAAGGGTCACGGAAATACAAAAAATACATTTTTACAGCTATTTCTTTACTTTTAAACAATTTTAATGCTCATTTTTCATTTTTAATGTAGAATTATGTTTCCTCTATTTACTTTTTATAGTTTTAAGAACATTAAATGACCATTAAAGGACTTGGTGGAAAGGGTAAACTAACTGATAACTTTATAGACAAGCTACAAAACTATTATGGGATTGCAATTCGCAGCAATGTTGCAAATCTTCAAAATATGCAATCAGCAGTATTAGCTGTTTTTTTTCATTATTGCTCAAGCAACGAAAAGTCGATGCATGGACAGCGTCCTGAGGGTCCCGAAAGTCGGTGTAAATACAAGCAATCATTGCATCATGGAAAGCAGTTTTCGGAAAAATCCCCAGGACTTCCAGATACAATTGTCAAAATTATAAAACCTGCTTACTTAGAACTGGTTAGTGTGATCAGAAGTTACTGAAAAAGTCTTTGCATGGCATGACTCAAAACAATAATGGATCATTTAACAATGTTTTGTGGAATATTTTTCCTAAAGAAAATTTTCTTTAACTGCAAACATTGTTATTAGGTGCTTCTATTGCAGTGCTATTGTTTAATTCATGTTTTATGGGTGTTGTACCTGTTTTCAATTATTTAAAACTGAAAACTGAACCAGAAATGTTGAAAAAGTACATGGAAATAGACATTGAGCGAATAAAGACCTCGAGGCGACAAATTCTGTCAACTACAAAAACATGCAGAAAAATACTAAAAGCTAAAAGAAAATTAAAATTAATTAAAAATGAAGCCACGGAAGGCTTGACCTACAAATATGGTGAAATTTGAGGTTGTAAAGTTTATACATATTTTTTTGTGCTACATTAAAATCTTTATTTGCGTTTTCTGGAAAACTGCATTTTTCATTTTTTACGTTTACGATAAATTTCATTTCTTAAAAGATTTTTAAGATATTGAAATAAAATTTTGTCACAAGGTTCTGCTCATTTAGTGGTATGTTATGAACCAAAATATAACGTGTAATTATGTATTTATTAATTTGAGAGCTATTTTTATTGAAAACTATATGACATTTTTTTTAAAAATCTTGTTTAATATACAAATTTTGGTATATGTTAGTAAGTTTAAGAGGTATTGCAAATATTTTGCTTCATAACACAGGTAAGGGATTTACTAATATACTGTTGAAAAAAAAGTGAAATATATTGATTAGATTTTGTTTTAGAGGATTTGGCGTAAACGCTAATTTTTACTAAAATTTGACTAAAAATTGCCTTAATTTGAAAAGTTAATGAAAATTCCACTAACTTTTTTTTAATTCACAGTTTTATTCCCTGTTCTGACTAAAAACACTTGTGTTTCATAAAAGTTTCCTATTTTTCAAAAAAAGTGCCCAAAAGGTAGGCACATACCTTAATTCTGGGGGGAAAATGGGGTGTTCGGTGACATTTCACAGAATGTTATACATAATATATATATATATATATATATATATATGTGTGTGTTAGTTAGTGTTAGTTATAATATATATATAAAGTATTTAACTACTTCCAAAAGTTATCGAACACATTGGTACGAAGAAGAAAATTATTTTTGAAAGACATTCAATTTATTCTTGGACACTTTTGGGTGAAATAACAGCCTAGACCCTTTTGGGTATGCTTTGATTATCTGTTGTGTGTCTGCTGTGATTTGTCTACATTCTTCTAACAAAGAACTCTTATTGGGTGGGGGGGAGGGTTTGGAGACGTTTCAGTTGGAGACGAATTCGGTGCTCTAACTTTTCCCATAAGTGTTTTATAGGATTGAGATTGGGACTCTGAGTCGTACATTCCTATTTTTGTATGTTTTGTTCGCCAATCCAGACCTCGACAGACCTCGACAGTGTGCCAGGGGGCAAAACTGCGTCGTAAAAAGCAATAGTCTATTCCCAAATACTACCACATAGTTAGAATTAAACAGTCATCTAAAACACTTGTATGCCTCCCAGAGTTCATAGCTGAAGGCAAAAGAATCAAAGGACTATGTCCTTCTCAGCAGAAACAGACCCTGACAGTGACAGAGCCCCTTCTGGACATAGCAGTTGGACAATGAAGTAAGAAAACTCCAGGGCAAACTCCATACAGAGGAACATACGTCCGATAGGGAAAGTTTGATTCCTCAATCCCCATAATAATTTTCAGTCATCTGTTGTCTATGAACGACGGGCTAAATACCATTGAACCCTCTTTTTGGCATTTAGGTAGACTAATGAAGAGCAACTAATCTGCCAGTATAACCGATATTATGCAATTCCCTACGAGTTTAGACGGCTATCCATTCCTGCGGCTTGAGCCTCCTCTGAAGCCATTAACGCCGATGCAGAGGAAAGCGAATCTCCTGTAAAGTTCTCAGTAACCATCTCTTACCTCGATCGTCCTATTTGTGTTCCCTCTCATGCCGGGGTTTTACTCCAGGAGTGCCGTGAGTCCATCATATTCGAATGACATCTCCAAATAGTTCATTTCGGACTGCCAAGAATACCACCAATTGCACGCACAGGCTGTCTGCTTAAGTAGCATTATATGACCAACTTTTTTCTTAAACTCAGTAAGTTCCTACGTTGTGCACCATAGCAAATACCAGTTTTGCTAGGCTATAATGGTCATAGATATTTTTATACGAAATGCGCACCTTCATTTGCACATGCGGGTTTGCTTTTATTTCCATATTCAGAATTGTCCGATTATGATTGGCGGTATACATGAACGAACGAACGAACACACACACACACACACACACACACACACACACACACACACACACATATATATATATATATATATATATATATATATATATATATATATATATATATATATATATATATATATATATGTATGTATACAGAGAGAGAGGGTTGTAAAAGGGGAGTAAAATGGGAAAATGGGAAGAACCAAAGAATCATCGGTTTAGAAATATCTTGACTGTTAACGAATCTTTTATTCTCTTTAATGGGTAGGTCTGCCATTTCACCCGCATCCGTGTTTGAACTAAGAAAATTTAAGTTCAATTGTAGATTTATAAATAAATTGATTCATAAACTTTTTCACTCTTGAAATGCAAATCAGATGCATTTGAAGTCTAAAAAATCTTTTAATATTGATTTTGTATTTTCAAAATGCAATTTTAATTATGCAACGATCTAAAATTTAATGGCCTGTAAAAAATTAATTGCAGAAAGATCAAAAGTTTTAAAAACTGCGTATTTTTTTTCTTTTTATATGCTCTTATTCCCAAAACAAAATTCATAGATATCATTTGCAGATCAGTGATTAGAAACACCGGAATTCAAGCTCAGCTAAGTCAGGTGATGAACTGCCTTAAGAACTCACCCAACTTCCATTAAAAAAATACCCCTAATCTTTTAATGAGTTTAAGTCTCAAGAAAATAAAATATCCCGAAAATATTCAGATAATGCGGGTAATTAATAACTAATGGCTTTCGCTAATTGAGTTCGACATAACTAAATCATTTTAAAAGGCATCTTGAAAGGCTTTAATGCATGCCTGTTTCGGTCTTTATTTGCAGGGCTTTTTTTTGTTGTTCACGTTGAAGTATACACACTTCACAGCTTTTTCAAAATCAATTTATGAAAAGTCAGTTTTTTTCAGAGTCCATTTTTTTCTCCTCTTTCGCCGAGGTCAAACATAACTAATCTGCTGAGAAGGGTTAAAAGATCAAAAGCAAATAAAGTGAATACTCGTGTCCAATTTTTTTTTAAGCAATAAATTATTCCGAAATGAATGAAAATATTTCTTTCGAGTGTTTTCCCCCCGCGGAAAAGCGTCAAGCTATTAAATTTGCATTTAAGAAAAAACTGGCGTAAGAAACAAAATTCTTACTGCGCAGTTTAAGCAATTAATACACCTTTTTGAGCGTTCCCTCTTTAATTGCTCCCCTAACATAAAAAAGGGCTATGAAGTATGCAAAAACAAAAACTTTTTTTTTATGTTCGCGAAAATAAGAGAAATGCTATTTCAAGCATTAATAAAAGCAGAATTTCCATCTTAATCTTATTCGGGAGTTCTAAATTCAAGCATTGGTTGAAAAGATCAGAAAATTTTCATCATTACGTAAATGCAGCGTGAACTTTGTTAAGTCTTATATAATATTGAAAAGAAACACGTAAAAGTTTCAACCTAAAGCCAGACGCAGTTTATGTTTTGATTAAAAACTTGTACGCAAAGTTTATAAATTCCTGAACACTATTTTGGGCTATAAGCAAGTTTAAAAACTCAAAATTGGGTACTGAAATGTGTATTGAATTACCTGTTTTCCGAAGAAGTCAGAGAACTTTTCTCTGTTCATGAATAATTGATTTTCTAATAGCTCACGTATTTCATTTCTAATTTTCTGTACCTCATTATAAATAAGAAACTTTTACCACAAATAGCATTTTACCTTCTGTATGCATTATTCATTTTTCAGCATTATTCAACTGAATTTTCTCATTTATAATATGAAAATTTCATTAAATCTGAATTTCCTTTAGGTTGTTTAATTCGTGAAGTTTATCCTAAGATAGATCTAAAATATACCGATGAAACTTGGTGCTTAATTTGTTTTTTTAAAGGACTTACATTTAAAATTAAGTTATATTTTAAGAAATTATATTTTCTGTTGGCTTAGGTTTTGGAAAAATATTGTCTTATATTTTATTAATGTAAAATTTCCTAAAGAATTTTTACTTTTAAAATATTTTTTTTAATTGGGGAAAAGATTCAAAATTTAGGATTACTATGTGATTTTCAGTTATGATTTTTTTTTCTTATTGGAGTCAATTTTATGATTTTCTTTCTTACTGAGGTAAGAATATTTAGATTTTTTGAGAAATTATTTAACTTTTTGAAATAGTTAAATTCAATTCCACATTCCCCACTCCTAAAGAATAAAAACTAATCAAATCACTTGCGATTAGTAATTGAACAAGTATAGGTGGATACAAATAATTGCTGAGATAATTGATTAAGCATTTACCAAAACTATGACAATAAGCCCTGTTCTGAATGACGTAACAGCTTTTATCTCTGTATATAGACTTGCTAGTCATTAATTAAACCTTGCAGGGGAAAACAACGTACACCGTTTGCACGGTGCACATTTTATTCTCGATTTTTTTAGCATAAAAAAATCTTGAAAGATTTTCCAATTAAACGTTGTAAAATTATTTTACTTCTTTAAACTGGCAACAGATGGCAGCACTAGCCATTTTCTGCTCATTTAAATAGAATACATTGAATGCAAGTGAAAGAAGGACGAGAAAAATGGCTGTCCAAAAATGGATCACAGCGACTGAAAGAGTTTTAACTAATAATAGCCAGTACAGATTTTAAAAACTGTTTTTGAGCTATTTATTCCATTCTGAAATTATGTCTATGACATGTATCGGAATGAAAAATACATTTTTTATGAGGATTAGATGAGAGACGGACGGTTGGGACAAGTTCTAATAAGGTCGTGAGAGTGAAACGTCGGTAATTTAAGGTATCTGCCTGCGTTCGGACATATGTTTTTTATAAATATACAGTACTTATTAAATAAATATATTTTTAGTTCAAATGTGATATAAAAATCATGAAAACAGATATAATTTTGGTAAAAATTTCATAACATTTTCAAATATAGCGAATTGTTTATAAATTTTTAGTACAATTTAGGTCTTACGACAGAGACCCTTCACTCAATTCAACTAAATATATTTAAATTTGCTTTATACTAATTTGACACTTACCTGTGTTCTAAAGAAAAAGTTTTAAAATATTTCCAAAAATCAGTGAGATACACCAAAAAAATGGGAAAAACCCATATTTTTTTAAAATTCTCTTTTGATAAAAACAAGTAACTGTAGAATAATTAAATTAACACATATAGCTTAGCTTTTATTTCACAACATAGTTAGTAATATTAAAAACCCCATTGCAAAATTTCATTGAAATATACTGAAAACCTTTTAAATTATTAGCATTCTCGATTACGAAAGTAACTGAAAAATTAGTTTTCTAGAAAATTCATTTAAAGATGCTACTTCCGGTCTTTTAAAATATAGATTTCGGTTTATTAAATTAGCCATAAATTCTCATCCTATGATCGTATGAATGAAAGGAAAGCAATTTTAGAATCCTAAAAGACTGGCCTTTAAAATTGAGCAATTAAAAGAAAAATTAGGTAGTCTCTTCTAACAACACTACCGCGGGTTATTAACGTAGGATTGTCAATATGATCGTCGGGACTGAGTGAAATAAACGACACATACGAGAAAACGATGATTCGGAAAACGATCGATCGAGATTCCACTGTATATATATATATATATATATATATATATATATATATATATATATATATATATATATATATACACTGCTCAAAACAATTAGGGGGCACATGGTTTTAACGAAATTACGCAAATACTTACACCTATAAGTAACATAAAATTAATCATCCATAATTTAAAGCCTAGCAGGAAACAGAAGAAGAAAACTTCATATGCAAATCAAACTTCATGACGTCAAAAACCAGAAAAAGAACATAAGGGCGGAAATCGGGATGTTACAGAAACGTCTGTTTCACTGCCTTAACTGTGAAATTCGATTGCTCAGTTATTCTTTTTGAGAAAAGGTGACTTGAAAATGTCTCAACAACGTGATTTACCGGAATCCATGGCATGGTGTATTATAGGCAGACTGGAATCTGGGCAAACACAACGTAGTGTCGCAAACGCTGTTGGGTCACCAGAAGTGTCGTTGCAAGGCTGTGGAATCGATTCCCAGAAACAGGGAATGTTAAACGTCGACCAGGGCAAGGTCGGCCATGCGCCTCTACAGCAACTGGTGACCGGTATATACTGTTAACAGCTCGTCGAAACAGAACAGACAATGCTACTCAGCTGAAAAGACAGTTTCTCTTGGCAACAGGACGAAGGGTGTCCAGCCAAACAGTACGTAATAGGCTTCATCAGGGAGGTCTCTATGCACGTAGGCCAATGGTCTGCATTCCGTTGACCTCACGCCATCGTGCGGCCCGAAGAAGATGGGCTGCTGAACATCGTGGTTGGGAGCAATATGATTGGAGCCAAGTTCTATTTACAGACGAGTCCCGATTCAGTCTGGAGTGTGACACCGGACGTGTTTTGGTACGGAGGGAAAGGGACACTCCAAATAACCCTACATTCGTTCGTGAAAGGTCACAATACAGACGAGCTGGTTTTATGGTATGGGGTGGAATCAGCATAGGTGGACGTACGGACCTGCATATCATTCGGAATGGTACTTTGACGACCCGAAGGTATGCAGACGAGATACTGAGACCTCATGTCTTACGCTACAGCCACTGGAGATTCCTTTGTTTTCCAGCATGATAATGGCAGACCGCATACAGCTTGTCTTGTGGAGAACATGTTTGATGCTGAAACACTACAGCATATGGAATGGCCTTCGTGCTATCCTGACCTGAATCCAATCGAGCATATTTGGGACATGCTCGGAAGACGCATTGCTGCAAGACCAAGACCTCCTTTTACTCCCCGAGACTTGGAGATTGCACTTCTTAAGGAGTGCATCAGTATTCCCCAAAGTGATATCGATAACATCATCGCATCCATGGAAAACAGGTGTGCAGCAGTCTTAGCTGTTCGAGGAGACCACACGCCATATTAAAAATATTGCATTCTTTCTAAAGAATACTTTTTTTATCTTTTACATGTAACCAAATTGTTGCCTTAAATCATCTTTTCATGTTTTTTCCATATTTTCAAAGAATTAAAGCTTAATTACAAATTTTTTTACGTCTTTCTTTCTTTGTTGCGCATAGATACGCGTGTACTATCCGTTTTATGCCAATACGTGGCTGTCTCGCACGGTTTTCTTAACTTATTTGCTTGCTCCCCAAATTTTTTTGAGCAGTGTATATATATATATATATATATATATGTGTGTGTGTGTGTGTGTGTGTTGATTAAGGGAAGAGTTGATTAAGGGAAAGAATAATTAAGTTAAAATTACAGGGGGCTTAAAAACAGCGAAATCTAATATGAAAATCATTGATAAAACGCGTCGAGAAAAAGTTTTTTCCCCGTTTCGTTAGTTGATCTTCGATTCGCGATATTGAAAATCCATGGAGGGAATTTATTTTTAGATAGATGTACAGGGTTTGGCGGGAAGACAAAAAGCTTCTAGAACTTTCCAGGTGGTGCTTTGCGCATGTGCCATAAGAGTAGACGCGCAAATGAAGACTTAGAATTACGCAAAACGCGGGATCAATTCGTTGATGGTGGATGTGCGTTAGCCGGGTCCACGAATTTGAAAATGGCGAGCGCTGACAAATGTAGATTTGAAGAAGCGGTTTATGTGAAATTGAACTGAAATAAATTTTAATCAAATCGGATGTTGCTGATTACTGATTTTGAGTGTCTGCCTTCCCTCGATGCCATGGACTGTTAAATGAGAATACTGCAGTTGATATTTTGTAGCAGGCAAAGCGAACGCCTGTCATATATGTGTGTGTGTGTGTGTATACATATATGTATGTCAAAATTTTGACGCATTTTGGTAATTTTCTGTTTGACTGTTTACTGCTTGTCCAATCGATACAGACTGGATTTGGCACGCTGCCAAAATTATAACTCGCTAGGTACGGACGGACGGTTTTAACGTCTGAAATTTTGCTTTTCGGAGGATCGTTATAGAGGAACGTAATCGTACGTTAAGAAAAAAAATTTCGGAATTTTGCACCAAATCAGTCATTTCAATGTAGGCAGATACCTTAACAAACTGTGGCGTTTTATAGACTTAAAACATTTTAAATTTAGTAGGTAAACGGAATGATTATATTTCATGAGTTTTTTTTTTAATTTAAATATTGTATAAAAAAATTGCAACTGGGTCAAAACTCAAACTATTCCACATTTTTACTTCTCTGAGGCGATTGAATAAAAGTAATTAGTATTACAATCTATCTCAAAATTGTCAAAAATTCTTTAATCTTATCTCTTTTAAAATGCTGGTGCCCGCTTCCCTTTTTTATGTCGTCCCAATTTGGGACGACATAAAATTTTTGATCACTTCATTAAAGACTTACAAGTCATAACTAACTAATGACTAGACTTGTTGTATTCACGGGTATTTATTCCGTTGGGATAAATGAATCCATGTCATTTATTTATTTATTACAAATGCCCAAAAGATTGGCTCTGACACCATTTGATCTCATGGCGGAATTACACATTACCGAGCTAGGCGAGGCGAGCGGGGGGTAGACACTCATCAATTACGTTCCCAGCTGACAGCTTTACGACTTAATAAAGCTCGCCTCGCCTATTCGCACGAAACTCGAATGAGCGGTTTTCAACGAGCGATCAAAGAAAAATGGTTACCGGAAAGGAATATGTGTATAATGGAAGACAGTCAGTGATCATTATCGCTGTTTTGGGCAAAAAAACTTCGTTAATGGCTACTTTTCGCAGTAGACTTTAAACTTTGTGAATGCCTGAAATGTTTTATTAAAATAAAATTCAAAATAAAAATATAATATTAATATAAATATATGTATTTATGTATATATATATATATATATATATATATATATATATATATATATATATATATATATATATATATATATATATATAGATAGATAGATAGATATATATATACACTCATGGACAAAAAAATTAGCGCACCAAGAAGGAGTAGTCAAAATGAAACGAAATTTTACATACGTAATGACTACTTTGATATAAGTAAATGATAACAAAATCAAAGAAATAGGACAATTTATTTCAGAGAAAAGGACAAAAGATCGGAGGAGTTAATACTCCGTTGCACCCCCTCTAGCGAGAATGCACGATGCGATACGATCGGGCATTGAGTCATACAAGTTCTGTATGATGTCTTGAGACATTTCGTTCCATATTTACTGTAACCTTGCCTCTAGTTCGTTCAAACTCGTGGGATGCCCAACTCGTCGTCACAAATGATCCCAGATAGCTCGATTGGAGACAAATCTGGGGATCGGGCAGGCCAAGGAAGGGTAGTAACAGTGCGGAGACAGTCTTGTGACACCCTTGCCGTATGAGGCTGAGCATTGTCTTGTTGAAAAATAGCTCCTGGGAGCCGTTGCATGAGTGGCAACACATTTGGTAGCAGGATTTCATGAACATACCGCTGGGCTGTCATGGTGCCACGGAACAATACTAGGGGTGACCTTGTATTGTAGGCAATGGCACCCCATACCATCACACCAGCTGTGTGAGCGATGTGTCGCTGTACAGCAAAGTCAGGATTGAAGCGTTCACCACGGGCTCTCCACAGACGAACACAATTGTCATCACTGCCGAGATTGAATCTGGATTCGTCGCTAATGACGACCTGGTTCCATTCCGCTGCAGTCCAGTTTCCTCGTGCGCGGCAAAACTCCAAACGGAGGCGTCGATGGGTGGGCGTCAAGGACAGCACACGTAATGGGCGCCGCGATACCAACTGTCCTTCAGCCAGGCACATTCGTATGGTTCGAGAAGATACAGAGGCCCCTATTGAAGGTGCCACCTGTGCCTGGATGGCGGCCAATGAAGCAGTTGGCTGTAAGCATGCATTTCTTACGATGTGGCGGTCTTCTCGACGACTGGTCTGTCGAGGACGTCCTGAGCCTGATCTTCGTGTACATGCCATCTATCGGGTCCACTGGACCCAACACCTCCTCACAACACAATCAGAACGGCCTAATTGACGAGCTACTTGCCTAGCTGACCACCCAGCTTCCATCATCCCGACGATTCTCCCCCTCTCAAACTGCGACAACTGCTTATATTGTCTTCGAACACGGCGTAATGGCATGTCTATCTCAGCTCTTCCTTTGTAAATGATTCACCACACTCAAACAAGCTTTGGTTACCTCTTTTATACTCCACAGAGAACGATGTTCAACGCCCTCTACCGGCTATACGTAATGCGCAATCACGCTGCATTTCTAATCATTCATCTCCCCGACATGTACCTTCATTGCAAGTTTCGTTACGATCCCGCAATTATTTCTTGGTGCGCTAATTTATTTGTCTATGACTGTATATATATATATATATATATATATATATATATATATATATATATATATATATATATATATATATATATATATATATATATATATATATATGTGTGTGTGTGTGTGTGTGTGTATGTATGTATGTATGTGTATATATATATATATATATATATATATATATATATATATATATATATATATATATATATATATATATATATATATATATATATATATGTAAGTATATACACTCTACTGCCAAAACATTATGACCACCTGTCAATAATGAGTTGACCCACCTTTGGCGCGCACCACAGCTTCAACCCGCCTTGGCATGGATGCCACAAGTCCTTGGTAGATGGCCGGAGACAGATTGTACCAGATGTTTAAGCAACGGTCACGCAAATCCGAGATATTGCGAATTGGTGGTCTTTGAACTCTGAGCTGCCGTCCCATGACATCCCAAATGTGTTCTATCGGATTGAGATCCGGTGAGTTAGGCGGCCAGGACATTAACTGGAATTCAGCATCATGTTCCTGGAACCTCTCCAACACAATTTTAGCCTTGTGACACGGGGCGTTGTCTTGTTGGAACATTCCATTTCCAGCTGGAAAAACAAAGGCCATGTAAGGGTGCAACTGGTCCGCATTGATGTTCAGATACCCTGTAGCATTCATGGTCTGCTCTACCACAACCACGGGTCCCAGAGACGCCCAAGAGAACGTCCCCTAAAGCATAATACCGCCACCACCGGCCTGTGGATGACCTACTGTACATTGAGGGAGCAACAGTTCGCCTGGAAGACGGCGTATCCTGACACGGCCATCGGCGTGATGAATGACAAAGCGTGATTCATCTGACCAGGGAACTCTCTCCCACTGATCCATGGACCAGTCGCGATGTTCCCGGGCCCAGCGCAGGCGTAGTTGGCGATGACGCTTGGTCAGAAAAGGCACACGAGTGGGACGTTTGCTGCGTAGCCCCATATCCAACAGTGTCCGCTGAACAGTGTGCTTCGATACTATTCTACTTGGCCCTGTATTGTATTGGGCTGTCAGCTGAGCCACTGTCTGGCTCCGGTTTTGTTTGACCATGCGAGACAGTCTCCGACGACCTTTTTCTTTCATAGCTTGTGGACGTAGAACACCATGTCGTCTACTGCTGGTTTCACCGTCATTCATCCACTTTGCATAAGCACTAACAACTGTAGGTCGCGAACAACCCACGAGTCGTGCAGTTTCGGAAATACTTGTTCCGAGCCTTCGAACCATTACAATATGCCCTCTATCAAAGTCGCTTAGATCCGCAGCCTTTCCCATCACACACAGAAGTAAGTGAAAGAATGATTCTTCAGACTCTCCAGCAGCAGTTAAATACCACTTCCACCTGATCACGTGCCTCCCACGTCATCCAGGCGAATTCCTTGCAAAATGTAGGGGTGGTCATAATGTTTTGGCTCTTGAGTGTATATGTATGTATGTATATATATATATATATATGTATGTTTGCATGTATATATGCATGTATATATATATATGTATGTATGCATGTATATATGTATGTATATATATATATATATGTATGTATGCATGTATATATGTATGTATATATATATATATGTATGTATATATATATGTATGTATATATATATGTATGTATCTATGTATATATATTTATATATATATATATATATTATATATCTTATTAATAAAAGAGAGTGTTTGCGTGTGTGTGTGTGTGTGTATGCGATCCCCAGGCGAATCTGTGAAACTTACAGACGTCAAATTTGGCTCACGGGTAGTGCAGACTATGGGAAGGTTCACCTCGAAGCCCGAATTTTAAAATTTATTCTAGAAAATTTTTTATTTTATGTTTTGTGCGATATTTTATTTTTTTAAACTTCAGATTACGATATATCGGCAAAACATGATCGTAGAATTTTGATCTTTTTACAATCTAAGACTACAGACATTTCTTCTTAAAACAAGACCGCATTTGTTTAAAAATAATTTAAAACAGACTAATATTTTCATCAAAATATTAAAACCACTTTTTTAATTTTTTTACGCCCTTTTATGCATCTGCGGTCGATGCTCTTCGTGTTTTTATCTTACAAAGAAAAATTTACATCATCTGGAAAATGAAAGCTTTCTCATTCATATGAACCTCATTTCAAGTCTCTATCTTAAAATTTCGATTTTTAATTCAATTTTAAAGAACAATACGTCAACGCAAAATTCCCACTTGAACCTTCAAGTGCGGGTTTTTTGAAGAACCTTTTTTTCACCCATAGGCGAGGGGGAGGGGGGGAAGGATCGAAGAAAGAATATTTCGCCCATTCGTGGAGGGTTGGACCGAACGAAATTTTTCGCCGTGGGGGGGGTGAATTTTTATACGTTCGATGCTGTTCGTGTTTTTATCTTACAAAGTAAATATTTACATCATGTGGAAGATGAAAGCTTTCTCATTCATGTAAACCTCATTTCAAGTCTCTATCTTAAAATTTCAATTTTTAATTGAATTTTAAAGAACGATATTTCAACACAAATTTTTTGTGGTTCTTTCAACGCGGTACTCTAGCCGTTGGAATCAATCATTCATAAGAAATGCGCATGCGCACAAGGAAACGTTTTATTTACTTTTGCCGGTGTTCACTTTTTCTGTATTCTGTCAATTTTTGTTTAATTTAGTTACTTTTTTGCATATTCTTTCTTTTTATGCTTCTGTCTGAAACTCTGGAATATTTTTTATTATCATTCTAATACTTCGAAACTTAACAATGTTTACCAGGGGTGTTTTAAAACAACAGTTACTTATGTTTGTGTTTAGCTTTGAGAAAAAATAATTTTGTAAAGGTTTTTTTTGGTCTTTTATGCTAAAATAGTACTTAAAAAATTTAAAAAAAGAAACAAAAACTTACCTGTAAATAGCATACCCTTTTTATAAATTGATCAATTTGAAGTAATTTTTAATGAAATTTAGCTAAAACACCTATCATTCTGCACAAAATCCTAAACCTAATATTTTAAACTAATTTTAGCTTTTGATTGTGGAAATTTTTGATGTTAAAGCATGTTAACAATGTATTAAATATGCATTATTTTGTACGTCAAATATAGTTGCACATTAATTTTATAGAAATTTGTGGTATGACTTTCTTAAGTAGCATGATTTATTTTTTCTCGATGATATCTTTTTCTTAATTGTCATATTTTGAGAACATAACTTTTTTAAATTAAAAAAAACACAAATAACAGTTTAGGTTAACAAGAATTATTGTCAAGAATTATATTTCACATGATTGGACAAGCCACAGGTCAAGAAGTGTTGAAATTAATGGAGGTAAGGTTAATTTTTTTTTACATGCAGCAATTTTTTCATGTCCTGATTCATAAATTAGAATCGATAGCTGATTTATACCTCATTTATATTTTTAGAATTTAAATTCTTACTTCTGTTTTAACTTTCCTTTCTATTTTACCATCATGTTTTGTTTTGCTATTATTGAAGTGTGTAAAATATTTTTCATTGCTTACTACGATTTAAAAATTTTTTTTGTTCTATTGGCCTGTACTTTTTATTCATACTGTGTTATTCATACTGTTATTTTTTCTACGTTATTTATACTGTATTTAGTTTTTAAATTGATTTGGTATTGTTTACTTTTCAGCTTTTCCCGAATGATTTTCCGAATCTTTACCCCGGAAAGAGAAGCGAGACTTGAAGAAATCAGACAACAACAGCAAAGAATAGTTGGACAAAACCACAGGATGGTCATGATTTGTTAGCAAGAGTTTTCATGAAAACCAAAAATCACTTATGAGTCTCATCACAAAGACAAAGATTTTTGGAGAAGTTAAGTGTCATATGTACACCATAATTGCAGTTTTGGCTGATTTAAACTCTGTATTCTCACATTTTGATGCCCCTGTAGCAGTAGTGGATTACATGGTTAACTGGAGTTACTCATTTTGATCCATTTTAAAGGAATTAGGCTGTGGTTCATATGGGAATGGCGTTTAGAAACATATGGCATATGAGGCAGATATTTCGGATCAAATAATAGCCAAAGATGACACCATTTCAGTCAGTTGTCATAAAACAACTGTCTCTGTCCACATGTTGCAGAAGTCTCCTCTACACGATTTCTTCATTCTGGAATGGCGTTTAGAAACATACGGCATATGAGGCAGATATTACGGATCAAATAATAGCCAAAGAAAGCAAGTGTCTATAGACAATGCGTGGATTGTCCCGTATTGCCCTCTACTAACCACAATTTTCAATGCCCATATAAATGTAGAGTACTGAAATTCAGTTTTATAGTGTGGCGTGTGAGTGGAACACTGGTGTGTGGTTTTCAAATAATTTTAGCTTTTACTGGAAATTAGCAGAACATTAGCATCCAAAACAGTAATCGTTTGGAAAGTTTTTATTTATATACACAACTCACTACCATAATACTCTTAAAATTTATATTTTTACGCATTTCGGTTACTGCTGTTGTTTGTAAACACACGATCTTCATTGCCATGCTCATTTCAGAAATTTCTCATTGAGATGATGTTCATTTAATGCGTGTTTTCAAAAGTGAAATATACCATGTTCTGTAAATGCCCCGAAAATATTTCTATACTGGAGATGTAGACATATTAAAGAATTCAAGTAAACTTTTGTGTAATTTATACATTTGTGTGTGCTTAATTATTTAAATTAATAGATTTATATTTTTTATACGTTTTATTCTTGCATTCTTTTAGGGGTTTATAGTGTTGCGTGTGAGTGGAACACTGGTGTGTGGTTTTCACATGATTTTAGCTTTTACTGGAAATTAGCAGAACATTAGCTTCCAAAACAGTAATCGTTTGGAAAGTTTTGAATTTAATTTATTAAATGCTGATCACGAGATTTCTTTTCTTTTTGTGATACTTTAAATTAATTTTGCGTCACGTGCATAACAACGAAATTAATTGACAAAGAAAATATTAAAATACAGTAAAAGATAAAATTTAACCACTAGACAAATTGAGATTGAAATTTTTAAAACTTTTGTTCAAATTAGTATGTTTTATGGATATTAAATCAAATCTATATATAAAACTGTAATTTCCTCTCAAAATATGCTTCGCCATTACGATAAATAAGTCCCAAGGCGAAACTTTAAAATATGCTGGCGTACATTTACGAGAAAATTGTTTCTCGCACGTTCAGTTTTACGTAGCTTGCTCACGCGTAAGTTCGCAGACGAACCTGGTAATATTAGTTCCGCCCAATGAAGAAACAAAATATATTGTTTATAAGAAAGTCCTCTAAAAAGCAATTTCACTATTTCTTCATTGTAATTATCCTAAAATGTACCCCGTAGCGAAGCACGGGTATTCAGCTAGTGTGTATATATATACATATATATATATATATATATATATATATATATATATATATATATATATATATATATATATATATATATATATATATATATATATAGATATGCATATATGTATATATGTATGTATGCATATATATATGTATGCATGTATATATGTATGTATGCATGTATATATGTATATATATATATATATATATATATATATATATATATATATATATATATATATAATCCGCTCATCTCGTGTGTACGCAAGAACAAAAATAACCCCAAATTTCCAGCCAAATGTGTTCCCCAACTCAGTGGGGGGGGGGGGGAAACGAGGGGATGACGAGTTCACGTCGACTCCGTGTACGATGCGAGTGGTGTCCGATTTTGGGGGGGGGGGAAAGCTCCGATTCGCACTCTTGTTTGTGTGAATGCACTGTCAGATAAACAGCAAAACTGGTGGCCATTCATTTTAGGGGGCATAAGTAAAGATGGCCAGTAGATACGCCCTACAAGCCGGTTCCGTAATTTAGAACCGAGTCGAGTGATGAGACGGGAACACTTGACCCCACACCTCCAGAGGTAAATTTGAGAACTTGGGGGACATTGCAACTACGACATATTTTACGTGCACCGGCTACCATTAGTGAACACGACGGCAGATTTGTCAGCGACGGACACTGAACCAGTGATGATCAGATCACTGGGCCGCTGCCTTTGCCATCTGGGCCGATTTATAATCTATGACGTGAATCCACGTCATAGATAGGTTCAATTATTGAGCTTTCAATTTCAGAGACTGGTGGTGGTGGGGCGGGGGGTGATCGTAAGTTTTAATAGGGTTGTAAAAAGATAAAATTGTTATTTTCACAAAGAATGGTGTCTTATATATATATATATATATATATATATATATATAGTTTAAATTCCAAGGGACACACGGACTACTTATATGTCATAGCTCTTTGAAACAAACTCTCTCTCTCTGTCTTTTATGCTCTTGCAGGAGCCTTGCTAGAGAGGTAAGGCTCAGAGTTTAAAAATTGCTTCTGAACACCACAAGGGTAGGACGCTGGATTTTGCTCTAGTACCACCGCAATCCAGACTGATTACGGTCCTTCTCTCCAGATGTCAGAGGTGACATCTGGAAGAAAAAGGTTTGTACTCTCATCCCAACACGATGCACCTCACGGAGAGATTTTCCGGCCTACAGATATAACGTTTCCGTACCGGGCGTGGACACTACAACATTTTGCGGCATTTGTCTGGGTTCGATCCGAGCTCCCACAATACAAAATCCCGACACGCAAACAGCTTGGTTACCCACACCTTTGAAACTAAATAGTGTTAAAAAAAACATAACTGGCGTCAAAACTCGAAATATCCCGCAATGTCAGTTGCGAAACGGGGAAGTGTAAAAATAATACGGATAAGATGAGATTAGTAACTAATGGATCGAAGGCATTGCTGGGATAATTAATTAAGTATTTATCAGCGCTAGTTAGTCGTAATACTTATTAAATGTTGGAACAGGCTTCCAAGATGATAATGAGCTACGTTTTGAATGAAATAAAAACCTTTGATTTGTATTTAAAGAGTACAGCTTATTAATTAACTAATGATATCTAGTTCGGACTTTAAAAGCTGTTATCCCTTTGGACAAACTAAATAAGTCCTCGTCATACAACGGGATAAAAAAATGATATAGCTCAAAAATATTTCTTTGATTACTCTTCCAATTTATTGGCTTCTCGTGAACGTTCGCGTAAAAGCGATGACATTTAATAAGAAAGACTTCAGTTATCTCCAAAAAAAAAAGAAGCAATTGGTTTTTATTACTTCTCGAATGTCTTTTTACGACTGTGTGTATTGCGTGTTTTCTGCAATCTCAAGTATTTTTCGAAACTTCATGAGATAAAAATCGTTTTCTTTCCTTTTGCACTTTATTCGATGTTTCCATATCAGTGGATTTACAGCTTTATTTACTGTCATTGGACCAATTAATTCTATGAAATAAGAAAGAGGATATCGTAAAAATGTATAGCGAGGAAAGAAGAGGCTTTAAAGAAATGGGAATGTCTGCTTTTATATACGCACACATTTTTTGATTTTTTTTTTTTTTCAAACAGAAGAGAAGTTCTCCATGGGAATTAAATGCATGCTTATTCTTTGGTAAGTGGAATCTCATTAGAACATCAAAGAAAATCGCACTTGTTCATTAAATGTTTGAAAATTCCCCCGGAGGTTTAATGGATACCGAACTGAAAAGCATGGAAACAAAAAACACACAAGCACATCATATTTTAACTAAATGTTTAAGAGTCAGTTAACAGCCTAGCCGCGTGTGATTTTCTTATTTTTCTGCGCAAAATCCCTGGAGAAATTTTCATTTTATATAGGTTTATAATAAGGAGGCTTTTCATGCAATAAAATAATAATAATAATAATAATAATAATAATAATAATAAGCATAGGAAAGTGAAATATTTTTATTTATTAACTTGCGGGAAACATAAATATCGCGCATAACACAATTTCAGAAAACACTTTAGAAAATATATCATTTCCTAGAAGGAATATCACTTAGAACGATACGCATTTCTTTAAAGAAATACATCATGGTGAAATACGGTCTCCCAATATTGAAATGCATAGTAAAACTCATTCGAAAGGTAGGTAAATTTTCCGCTGTTGAGATATTTCTAAAAATCCTGTGCAATGTAATAATACCATAATCCGCTGAAACAACGATTAGTCACGATTTACCCTCCCCAAATGGTGCAAATAATATATATATATATATATATATATATATATATATATATATATATATATATATATATATATATATATATATATATATATATATTCCTTTTTTCATATATATATATTCATATATAGATACATTCATATATATATACATATATATATATACATACATATGCATATACATATATATATATATATATATATATATATATATATATATATATATATATATATACATACATATACATATACATACATATACATATACATACATATACATATACATATATATATATATATATATATATATATATATATATATATATATATATATATATATATGTGTGTGTGTCAGACATCTTCGTTTCTAGGGGTTTTAGGGGTCGTCGTGAAACATTTAAATCATTAAATCACTGTAATAAGACGAATTACTATAAGACAAACATTATATTTAAACAAAACATTACACTGAACATATAGCAGATTATTTGGACTAAGGCAATTATTAAAACACGTCGTTATATCATCTTCACAGGTGGCGCAGGATGGAAGATAGCGGCGCCAGTGGGTGTCATAGGCCGTTCCCATAATTCGGCCCTCCTGACAGATAGTGGTCCTCAGCATCTTTGACAAATTCAGAAAGATCTGATAAATTATGCAAAAGAAAGAGAACAAGCAGAAAATATCTATTCAAAAAATTTAAATACAAAAAGAACTTTCTAGTCTGCTGTTGTCATAATTATTTTTCTAGAACAGCATCATTGCTGTGGTAATCTCGTCGTCAACGTCGTTATTGATGATGTTGTCATCCTAGTCGGAAATCATGTCATCGCCGTTGTCGTCTTTAAAATCAAGACTATGTCGCCTTCATCAATATTTTATCTTCATCGTAAAACCAAAAACAAATAGTTTGTAACACTTTTCCAGGACAAAATTAGTGTGATAAAATGTCTAATTCGATATGTTGACATCGTATTATGACTTAATTTTGGTTCCAAGGCTTCACGTAATTGGTAGCTGTAGATGCAAAATTTGGAACTTCGTGATGTCCTTCCTTTTCAACATCAAAGCGATCGGTGAGTTTGACTTTAGCTATTTTATAGGGACCTTAATATTTAGATCTCAATTTCAGTCCTGTTCTAAACTGTTCGTTGAATAGCTACAAGTTGTCCTTCTATGCATTCTCGCGGTTATTTTCTTTTCCGATTATAGGTCTTTTTGTTTTCTTCCTGAATTTTAAATATATTTTGCTTTGCTTCATCTCTAGGGTCTTCTCTGTTTTTCCTGAAACTTTTCTCGTATTCCTCCTCTAAAATTCCTATTATTCTACGGTCTTCTTTATTCATCCGTACGTGTGTGTGGGAACTTCTTGAAAATACATGAGAAAGGAAAAAAACTACATATATATTACATAAATACATTAAATACGTGAAAACGTTTTTGTAAATTTTGAACAGTATAAAGAAAAATAAATCAGACCTTCCGAAGTAAGTGAGTAAACGTGTCCAACAGAGGTATATTTACTCATTTTCCTAAAATGCTGCTTGTTCCTGAAAATAACCAATTTTGGGGTACTAATATCTGTCTTCATCAAATAAAGCAATATTTATGAAATATATATTATTTCCTTTTATTTATATCGTAATCTCCTTTATAGAGGAAAAAATTTCATCCTAATGCATGCTGCTGTTGTTGTTGTTGTTCTATCGAATGCCCCCTGGCCGGAATTTATTCTACACCAGGTCCATATAGTCTTGCTGACTGAGAGGTACGGCTCTTGTTTATAATGGTACCACAAGGGTCGGAGTCCGATTTATCCAGGTGCGACCGCAATTTTTACCAAGCATCCCCAGGGGCGGCCTCTGTAGTGATCGTGCCCTCTCCCTTCCTGTCTGACCTCATAGAGGGTCTTTCCAGTCTACGGATTCAACGTGCCCATATCCAGTCTCGACACGGAAGTATTTAATGGTGTTTGTCTGGATTCGATCCGAGCACCCTCAGCATCGAACGCCGACAAGCTACCACTAGGCTACCTAGAATCGATCATAAAACATGTAATTGAGAACTATATCGTAAAATTTGGGAAATATTTTTCAATTCAAATATGCTTCAAAATCTAGTAAAGAAAAATATATTTCCGGTAGTCTCTTCTAAGAAAACTACTGCGTGTTATTAATGTAGGATTACTTATAATGAATTGCAGTCACTGTATAACAAACCTTCCTTCAACGAAATCTTCACTTTAGCGCAGTTTTAACGCAAGATTACGTTCCTCAATAACGGTCCTTCGAAGAGAAAAAAATAGTCCGGCGTCGCGAGTTATAATTTTGGAAGCGTCACGTGTTATAATTTTCATATCGTTGCTTACCTCTTTTCTTTTTTCTTTTTTTTCACGCATTTTGCTACTTTTCTGTTTAACTGTTTACTGCACTGGATTTGGCGCGCTGCCAAAATTATAATTCGCGACGCTAGACAATTTTCCTCTCTCCGAAGGACCGTTATTGAGGAACGTAATCCTACGTTAAAACTGCGCTAAAGTGAAGATTTCTCTAAAGGAAAGTTACAATTCATTATATTCATATTGACGGTATAAAAGTTTGTATAATACACAATATATCTTATATCTCTAATCCTTCATTTACAACAGCTGCGGGATATGTTATTACCTGAAGCATATGGAAAATTTTCACATAATATTTATTATCGTAAAATCTAGAGGTATATCGATTTTCCCATTCTTCTCCCTCCTCACTACAGACTCAGCCAACAACACACCTTTGTAACCTACCCGATCGAAATTTCATTGAATAAATAACGACCGATCACGTATTTATTTTTTTTCCAACTCATAAATAGCCAGCGAGAGAAAAAGAAATTCATTTATCATAAAGAGAGAAGAAATTCTTACGTTTTTTTTTCCTCTTCCGAACTAAAGAAAAAAAAATGTATATCCAACCTTCCCAAAACATCTATTATTCAACTTCCCAGGCTGCTCGAATTTGAAAAAGGCGCATATCCCCAGATTTTTCAAAATAAAAAGCCGGGTGAAAACAGAAATAGAAGTTTTTATTGACTTGACACCTTATATCCGAAGCAATATAAAAATCAATACCGTATTCTGCCAGATCTACAATTTTTCCACGCAAATAGTACTTTTTAAGGTATTGACGTCACACTCGGTGAGCGGGGGGCTTAGGGACTGTAACAAACACGCGTATTACATAACACCTTAACCATTTAACGGTCAAACTATCACTAATTTTTGTAAAACTGCAAAGTCTTGCATTGAAAATTACCACCTGCATTGAAAACTATCTAAGTTATACCCTGCATTGTGTATCCATAATTAAAAAGAGAGTTTATATTTACAGTCATCACTTTTCACGCCTTGACCCCAGAATGGGGTAAAACTTCCGAAATTTTATAAGAAGCATTACTGCTCGTAATTATCATTATGGCTTTGTCTAATACCTCCAATAGCTACTATACTCTCCGTCACCTGATGTTATTAAGTCTACTATTGATTTTATAAAGAATTTAAACCAAATTCTATACTACAATGAAATTAAAGGAGTGGTTCTTTGAAGTTTATTTCTTCTATTTCTCGTTATTCGTTCTTTAAGAATCGTAATGGATTATTTTTAAAAGTTTTGAGAAGTATCTATTCAGTTACAGTAAGGAGGAATGCTTTTATGACATCATTTTTAAATTTATTTAGAATGTAATATTTTCTTTTTATTCTTTTTTTTTTCTTTGATCAGCCTACATCCCCAAAGATTCATTCACGCTGTAGGGGGAAAAAAGTAGGTTTACTGCAAACAGTAGATCCCTCTTTCAGACAACAGACTTCAGCCATACATTTCACCTGTTCTTGCATCATTCCCCTGAAAATAATCATGAATAAACTTTGAAATATAATTAAAAACCTTTAAGTCTGGAACTCGAAGCCCGGATTCGCCAAAACTGATTCTATTTAATTTCTATCCGTAACAATAGTATCGCTTCCTTAGTTACACGGTACTTTTCCGGCCTTTTTTTCTATTGAACCACAGCCAAACAAACTCGAGAGTTTTACATCATGTAGTTTTCTCGCTTAATTCATTTTCTGCTGCTATATATTGAATTCTTTCCTGGATCTTAATTCACCCAGTGTTGGGGAAAACGACTATACACCCGGTGTTTAAAACAAAGGGCAAATGACAGATGAACTCGATCTGCTAAGTATCGCAGAAATGTATCGCTGAATGTTAGGGCATTGTAAACAAAGTTTATGTACTTGTTGTCGTTTCTGCCTAAAGAAGCAAAATTTTTGCGTGACCGAGTGTTCTCTGTCTAAGAGAAATATAGAAGCTTTAAAGTTCGATTTTTCAGACATATACAGGGTGTCCGGGTTGAAAGTATCCAAAAGTCATGGCTTATTCTTATGGAACAACCCATTAGAATAAAAAAATATATATTTAAATAGAAAGAACATCTCACTAAGTTTTACTATCAATAGATTTCGATGTGGACACCTTTTGTAGCACGACAAACGTCTAAACGGTAATCCAGTTCTCTCCAAGTGTTTCGTAGCAAATCATGAGTTATTAGACGATTTGCTTGAATGATACGCTTCTTCAGCTCATCCACAGTTTAAATTTTTTATTTATACACAACAGATTTATTGAATCCCCAAGTAAAAAAGTCTAATGAGGTCAAATCCTGCTGGAACATGAAACCCGGTGGAATTTGTGGAACAGCAAAGTTTTCCAGCATATCAAGATAAACGTGTCCCTTAACAATGAGCTCTACGAAGAAAAATGGCCATTTACGTACATTCCTAACCTTGAAATCTATTGATGTTAAAACTTGGTAGATGTTCTTTCTATTTAAATATATATTTTTTTTAATTCTAAAGGGTTCTTCCGTAAAAATAAGCCATAACTTTTGGATACTTTTAGCCCGGACACCCTGTATTAAGGCTGCTATGTAATAACCCCATTGGATTCGTTCACCTCAATGTTAACCTATGGAGAAAATTTGTCCACGGATTGCCGACTTGGAATCAAAGTTTTTTTTCAAAAATTGTACTCCGTCATAGAGAAAGAAAGTTTACATTTGTGTACACTTTTCGTTTTTTTTTAAATGCAAGTAATATTTTAAAATTTAAATTATTCGGGAAAAAATCTGGTATAGTGTGTTTTAAACGCTCATAAATTCCTTTGGTGGACGAAATTTATAAAATGAATCCCGTAGCGCTTTGCAGAAAAGTTCAGGCTATCTGACAATACCAATTTTATTGGATTATCAGCATTTATGTACCTGTAAATAGGTGACAAAAATATACTTTAAATAAAAAATTGGGGGGCAGCGCTTAACCACCCTATAGAGAGAGAACCATTACAATCCCTCAAAATGTCAATCCTAAGGGGGGTGGAATTCTCGAACTGTCAACTGGACTCCTCCCACCACAAGAATCTGCAAGAAGAGGAAAAGGGAAATACGATTTTTTTCTTAGTATATAGCAGCCTTAAGTTGTTGATTACTCGTGAATATTTCTTCATGAACAACTTTGCTTAATGAATGTGATTAGCTGCCTGGGCAAATTTGAGATTTGCTTAAGAACTTTTATTAATTCCTTATGTCCCTATTTGCAAGTTCCTTAATTTTTTTTTAATAGTGATGAGCACTCATAGTAGTTACCCGAATAGTTACACGCTTTATACTATTTTATATCTATATTATAATTCTAAATTTAAAGGATAAAAGGTACAGAATAAAATGCTTAATGAAAAATAAATTATAATAGCTACAACCTTCAAACAACGGGCAAAGCACTTTCATTAAAAAAAAGGTTATAAATATTTTGTGTAATTACTAAACCAAACGTTTAAATATTGTGAACAATTACGGATAGAATTTCTAAATAACGAAGTTCTACTGGAAAAATAAAAGAATTACCTTAAAGTTCTAATGTTTTAACTACCATAGCAAACAATCGACTTTTATACCCTTTTTTTTATAAGGCAACATGATATTGAAATTCTTCTAAAAAGAAATTGAAATTTTTGGGTTATTTTTATTTCACCTTGCCGTAATTTAATCGTGTTTTCAGAAAATTTCTCCCGTTAAGAAGGTTAATTTTTGTTTATGCCCATTATGTTTTTAAAGCCCTTACATTATGCAATATCGCTTAATAATTAAAATTTTTAGAGGTTCACGGTAATTGTTCTCTTGAATACTTCTTTAAATACTATTAAATATTATAATGGGAACAAAATAAAAATCCTCCATTTCCTTCTTCATGTCCTATAATCCATTTGCTAACATTCCCTTTCTGAAAAAAAAAATCAGATGATTATACCTGTTATTTTTGTGGAGAGAGAGGAAAAAATAATTTAAAAGTTAATACCCGGCTGCGGTAATTAAATTGTTAAATACTGCATAAACGATGTTAATTTTTGTTCCAGCAAATGCTTGCTAATCCCTTCCATGGAAGAACTCGCAAGCGGAAAAGTGCCCTTTCTGAGCAAAGAAAATTGTTTCTGTAATCTGTTTAAACGCTTGGAAACATCAGAGCTTCAAGTAGAAACTTTAAGAAAGTTAAAGATATATAATTTTATTAATCTGCAAATTCTTTGCATTAAAAATTGTTCTCAAATAAAAAGAGAGGACCATAAATTTTATTTTTCCCCCGTTTCTGTCGTAAGTACTTATTCTTGCATGCTCAGGTTTGTAAAATTCAGCAAAAGGCATTTCTTCAGAGAATGATAATTTTTAGCATTATTCCCCGACTAAAATCTTGTTGCATCCCAATCAACCCTTATTATGTTGAAAGGTTAGTAAGTCAGAAAAAACTTCGGGATTGCCTTTTTAACACTAGTAAGACGGGAATTTTTTTTCTTACTAAAAAGACTGAACGCCGTCATTTTGACGGTAAAAAATAAAATCAAGAATTTAAAATATTTAATGTTTTTTTAAAAAAAAAAAGATTAAATACTATAAATTTTGAACTATTTCATACCAATATATATATAATATATTAGTATATATTTAGATATATTTTTAGGCAGGTATGCCGATCTAACAACCTGGTATGGTTTATCCGTAAAATATATGCATGGTTTGTACAGTTCTTATTTTTCAACAACAAAATTTCCGAACAGACAATATTTCTGTTATTTGCAAAAAGGGGAAGAGACGAAAAGTAACTAACATTTTTCCGGTATTATTTTAAAGATTTCTGCCTGTTTCCTATAAAACCGTTAAATTGACGGTTTTCAGACTTAGTAGGTATACAACACATTTTCTCCCCCTCTTTGCTATCGAATATAATTTTGTAAATGTTTGTGCATATATCACATAAAATTAGAAAAAGTCATAAAATTTCAGAAGCCTGAGGACATTAATAAATACATAGCGCTCAATAGTATGTCCGGAAGCGTCAAAATGACGGCATCCACCTATCTACTGTTAAAGGAGCATTTATAATTGTCATGAAATGTTGATACGCAAGCATGAGTACAAAAACGCACACATCTTACGTCTATCGCCGATATTCTGACCGTTTATTTTGAAAGTGATGTAAGACCATAAAAAAGCACATAATTTGTGATTAATTTAGTGTAAACTTTTTATTTATAAGTAGTTAATATCAAATATCTTAAAAAATGTCAATACTTCATTTTAACATTGATTACATACATTCAACTTAACATTGACCAATAAAAGAAATTGCGTAGTGATTGATTATGAAAGTGGGAATTTTATCGAAACAACCAAAAATGGACGTGCACTACTTTCCAAATAAACGGTTCATTTAATTAATTGCGTTCCTCTACGCAAAGTTAATACTTGCCAGTTTTTTTTTTACCTATAGTTAATAAACTTACTGGGTATGTTTGCCTTGTATTAAATAGTCGCTTACCAATAGTTGTATTAAGTACTTTCTCAACCTCAATTCTGGTTTGGTTTGGAGCGCTACGGTCAATTTTTTGCTACACGTGGGCTAATTAGACTTGGACCTACTGCTTAAAGCCGATTCCGAACCGCTACAAACGTTCATGCCAAGAGTGGGTTTCGAACCCACAGACCCTGGTACCAAATGCCAGCACCCTAGCATTCGGCCATCGTCCGTATTCACCCTCAGGAGTTATACTTCTTTTTTTACAGCTAATTATTTCCCCAGGTGTTTATTCTCTTTTTTTTCTCCTTTTTTGGAGTCGTGCATTTGTCAGTGGCCCGCCATCAAAGAAATGTTTTTTGGGTAATGCAGAGGCACTTATCATTCTCGCAGAACCACTGAAATTGTCGACTGTTATTTTATCTGGAAGCACCATACAAGTCAGTCAACATCACTCCCTTGGTGCCACGTCAATTTTAATCAAGCACCCCCAGGAGTGGCATCTGGAGGGCTCGCACATAGAAATGTAGGGGAAAAGTTATTGTACTTCTTACACTCTCTCCACCCTCATCGGCCTTTAAACCATGACAGACCACTTGCCACCCTCTTTCAACACTCTTTTTTTCTGTAGCTAATTTATTGGACAGTTTTCTATTTCATCTTTCTCAGTGGTGCCTATATTAGTGGCAACCAATCTTTCCTGTTAAGGGCCCCATTGGTACTTCCCACCCTCTATCATTCCTCGGGAGCATTTGAGACATTAAATTCAATTCCCCATCTTCTCCACGTTCTTCGTACCCGCAACCAATAATTTCTTTTCTTTTTTATTAGTTATTTATTTTATTTTATTTTTTGTCTTTCTCTATTGTTAGTATCCTACGGTTGTTTCCTGTTTAAATATATCTTGTTGCTATCTTTTCACCCTCGTTAGCTCTTAAGACATCAACGAATATCTATCTCTGTCTCTCTCTCTCTCTCTCTCTCTCTCTTTCTGCTAGATCCTCTACTTAAATAATTGATTTTTAGGTTTTTGATTTTTGTCTTACTTTAAGTTGTCTGCCAGTTTCTTGTTCAAAGAAACTACTGTATCCTTCGCATTTTTTCCGCTCTCAATGTCTCTTAATGCATCAACAGCCATAACTTACCCTCTTCTTTTCTGTATCTAATGTATTGTTGAGTTAATTTTGCTTATTTTAACCATACTAATGTTAGTGGCCTACCAATTGTTTAAAGAGGTACATTAGTACGTTTTTCTTGCTTTCCATTCCCAGTGGCTCTTAAGCCATCAACGGCCAATTATCACCCGCTTATTTACTGTATCTAAATTATCAGTATATATATATATATATATATATATATATTTTTTTTTTTTTGGGGGGGGGGGGCTTTTATAGCCGTATCAAATATTAGTGGCAAGCCAACATTTCTTGTTGAAACATGCATCGATACTCTTTACAGTGGTTCCACTTTGAGTGATCCTTAAGACATCAGCTGCCAATTCTAATCCTCTTATTTACTGTAATTGAATTATCCGTAGGTTTTTAATATTATTTTTGTTTTCCTTTTTAGTAGTGCCTTTATTAGTTGCTTACCAATATACACCTATTAGGGGCTTACCTCTGTTAGTGGCTTACCAATATTTTCGAAGAGCCGCCAGTACTCTTTGGTCTGTTTCCTCTCTCAGAGGTGCTGAAGGCTGTTCTGAACTCACCCTATTGTATTCGCTCACCTTAATGTTAACCTATGGAGAAAATTTGTCTACTATTTACAGCTACATAAATTCTCGCAATCCAATGAGAATGGTATTTTCAGATAGCCTGAACTTTTCTGCACCTTGCAACAGAATTAATTTTATAAATTTCGTCCACCAAAGGAAATTATGAGTGTTTAAAACAGATTATGCCAGATTTTTTTCTGCGAATAATTTTTATTTAAAAATATTATTGAGTTTTATTTTAAAAACAAAAAACGTCCCAAGTTGTGCAATTTCTTTCTCTATTAAGGAGTACAATGTTTTAAAAAAAAATTAAATTCAAGTCGTCAATCCTTGCAGAAATTTTCTCCATAAATTAATATTGAGGTGATCTAATCCAACAGGGTTAGTACACAACAGCCGTAAGTCATCAATGCCAAATGTCAACCGCTTATTTACAATAACAATTATCAGTAGGTTTTTGATACTATTTTTTGTTATCTTCTTTAGCTTAATATTATTATACTATTACCAATATTTCGTGATAAAAAATACCATAAATACTCTTTACTCTGTTTCAATTTTCGATGGCCCATAAGATATCAATTTCCACCCTCATTTTTCCTGAAGCAAATTTATTTATTATGATTTTTTGTCTTTTTCAATCATGTGACAATTTGTGCCCTATCAATGTTTGCTGACGAAAGAACCCTTAATACTTTTTTATCATTCTATATGTCAGCATAACAGAGAACAAAAAAGCAAATTATTTATATTTTTAGAATCAAAAAACAATATCTCTCTGTATATTATATCTGTACATAATTTTTTTCAAGCTATTACAGATTTCTGTAACGAGACATTTTATGCTAGAACTAGGAAATACATATGCACTGTGCCTGCAAGGAATATGCAATCATTCTCAGTGTGAATGCAAGTCGAAAAATAACAATCATTCAGAGCTGAAAATTTCTTTGACATCTCTGACATGAGAGATTTGAAACAAAAAACTTATGGAAATTTGGAGTGCGAATCCCTGAAGATCTTCAGATAAAAGATGATATTTGAATTTGGAATTCTCTTCATGAATATGTTCTGCTGACGAAATGAATGTTAATTTCCTTGTATTAAACCTAAATAATGTTAAATATATTTTGGGTAATTTCTCACTTAAAATGTTTTCTCACTGACTTTCAGTTTTTATGTTTGGCTTTAGTAATTTCAGCAAATGTAATATTGGAATAAATAACGAGATTTTTTTCTTATTTTTAGGATTTGTCCAGTTTTAGATTCCATTTCCCATTGTTGCAACTTCAAATTTATGTTCTCGAGATGACGCTGCAACGCACCCTCTCCCTATGTAAGTACTTTTGTTTTGGTAGAGCAGAGAGAATCGAGTAAGCGATAAGGGAGACTGGGATGAGCTATTGAGCTCCACTTTTCGAATCCCAGAATATAAGATTAAGATCTATTGTCCGCTTTTGTGATGTCCGTAGCATAGAAAATAAATATGATTTTGTGTAGACTGTGCTGCTTCATTTACAACCCCTGGATCGGACAGTAGAATTACCACATCCTTTTGGTGCAGAACACACGGGATCATACCTTTAGATCAGAAGGTGAGTGAATAAACTGATTTTTTTGAATTGATAAATCCATAAATCTGATAATTCGATATGGATATAGAAAAATTAAACAAGAAAAAGAACTGTTCTGCGATCATCAGCGACTAAAATAATCAACAAAATCGAAGCAGAATTATTTAAACCTAAAGCAGAAATTAATGCTCTAGAAATAGAAGAATTGCTCGCGCAGTTAACAGATAAAGAGAGCTCATTAAACACATTAAATAATGAGATAGAACAAGTTACTGAACTTGATGACATGGAAACAGAAATTGAAAGTTGCGAGGAGTACACAAATAAAATTATAAGCTCTAAAGTACGCGGCAATAAATGTTTATATAACCTAAACCAAGAACTGTTAATTTCAAATGCTACCAGTAGTGGTATAAATACTAGTAATAGCCCGAGTGCCAGTAATTCAGAAGTTAATCCAAAATCAAATATCAAATTACCACGGCTAAACATAGAAAAATTTAACGGAGATATCTGCGTTTGGCCAGCCTTTTGGGCGCAGTTTGAATCTGCTATTCATGATAACCCAAATCTAAATCAAGTTGAAAAATTTAATTATTTAAAAACTGTTTTGGGTTCGGATGCCGCGACGGCAATACAAGGTCTGACACTAACATCCGAGAATTATGTGAAGGCACTAGATATCTTAAAATCCCGTTTTGGAAAGGAAGAGGTCATAATAGATTGTTACATGACCCGCCTATTAAATTTAACTCCGGTAAGAAGATCTAGTGATTTGAAGAGTTTGAGAAAACTCTATGAGGAGTGTGAAGTACAGATAAGAGGACTGGAAAGTCTTGGAGTTAAAACCGATACCTTTGGTTGTTTACTATTCCCTATCCTCATTAAAATAATACCTAAAGATCTAGCTTTAGAATTTACCCGATGCTATGATAAAGCAGAAATTGAAAAGATAATGGAATTAATGAAATTCCTTAAAAAAGAAATCGAAAGTAGGGAAAGAACGGAAAATCTAACCAAGGGAACAGATTCCGAAATAAATGTCAAAGACTGCTCAGAAAATAAAAATATTGCCGATAAGTATAAGCATAAAAATTACTTACACGACCGATATAAGCCTTTTAGACCACCTACAACTGCAGCACTAAATGTACTATCGAGAGATGGCTGCGTATTTTGTGGAAAGGAAACAAATCACAGAAGTGATGATTGTACTGAGCTTACTGTAACTGAAAGAAAAAATATTCTAAAACGAATGGGAAGGTGTTTCGTATGCCTAAAAGGTAATCATTTAGCCAAAGACTGTAGTTCGAGAACGGAACCATGTTCGTTGTGCAATAGGAAACATAACAAATCAATTTGTGATGCTTCAGAAAAATCAGAACCCGAAACTAATGTAACTATGTTTCAAAATCAAAGCGCGGATTCCAATTTAAGAAGCAATATATTATTGTTGACATGTGACGTATTGATTCAAGGTAAATCTCACTTAAGATCATCTCGCATTTTGATGGATTCTGGAAGTCAGAGAAGTTTTGTTAATAAAAACGTAGTAAGAGAATTAAAACTTCCGGTAATCAGAGAGGAAACATTAAGCATATTTCCCTTTGGATCTACGAAACCGCTGACACAATCACATAGTGTAGTACAATTAAAGATGCAAAATTACATGTGCCCATCTAAAAGTGTAGAAATTGAAGCTCTCGTAATAGAGAATATTTGCTGAGCACCCATTGCTATACCAGACATAAACATTCGTCGTCAGATGGATTTCCCTCTTGCCTGCTTTGAGGGGGGCGCAGATCAAGGTCAGATAGATGTTCTAATAGGGGCCGATTTCTACTTTAGTGTCGCGACGGGGAGAATAGAAAAAATAAACAAACACCTCGTCGGCGTGGAAACTGTTTTCGGGTGGTCGGTGCAGGGAAGAGTTCATACACCCCTAAAAACATCTGGGGCTGTGTCATCATTGTTTATAGCAGCGCAAGAACCCGACGAGATTCGTCAATTCTGGGAATTGGAAGCGTTAGGAATAAGTGAGAATGAAAATATAGATACCTCCAGTGAAGCGTTACGAACCTTTGAAGATAATATTAAATATGAAAAGGGTAGATACGAAGTAAAATTACTGTGGAATTCAAATGGGAACGAACCACATGATAATTTTGAACTTGCGAAGCGACGATTTATTAATTTAACAAACAGATTTAAGGGTAACAAATGGCTATTTGAAAACTATAAAGCGATTATGTCAGAGCAGATTAAAGATGGTATTATTGAAGAATGTCCTAAGAGTGAACTGAATTTAAAAAACGTGTATTATATGCCCCACACTGCGGTCATTAAAAAAGACAAAACCAATACTAAGGTCAGAATCGTGTACGACGCATCTTCGAAAGAGAAAAATCAGGAATCACTTAATAACTGCTTGGATCCTGGTCCAAATTTGAATCCTAATATATTGACTGTAATTTTAAAATTTAGAGAATACCAAATCGCCTTCAGTTCTGATATCGAGAAAGCGTTCTTACAAATTTCAGTCGCCCCCTAAGATAGGAATTATTTGCGTTTTATTTGGAATGAGGAAAATTTGGCTAACGTTGAAAAAGTCAAGACTTTAAGATTTAATCGAGTTCCATTTAGAGTCAGCTCAAGTCCATTTCTGTTGGCTGCAACTATTAAGTACCATCTAAGGAAATATGAATCGGAATTCAAAGAAACGGTTGACATGTTAAATAACTATTTATATGTGGACGACTTGTTTTATGGGGCAAACGATGTCGAAGAAGCCTATCGCTTATCGACCAATGCAGTAAAAATATTTGATGACGCTGGGATGAAACTTAGAAAATGCAAAACTAATTCCAAACATTTAAGCCAACGCTGGTCTGATAACGACATTATGGAAGAAGAAATGTCGTAAAATCACACTAAGGTGCTGGGAATAAGGTGGAACACACGTTCAGATATCTTACAATTAGACATTAAACCCCTTATTGAGTTACTGCAGAATGTTAAAAACACCAAACGCTTTGTATTACAAACAGTGGCCAGAATATTTGACCCAGCAGGATTTCTATCTCCATACGTCATCAGAATAAAATGCCTACTTCAAGAAATGTGGGAAAAGGGCATAAAATGGGATGAGGAACTCCCGAGCGATTTACAAGAAAAATGGGCGAACTGGCATTCAGAAATTGAGGATATGAAAGAATTTTCTATTGGCAGGAAATATGTTCCCGACGACCCCTCATTGAAGGTTGAAGATATGCAATTGCACATATTCTGCGATGCCAGCCCAAGAGCGTATGGCGCTGTAGCATATTTGAGATACAGAGAAGGAAGAAATTTTAGTACTAGCTTTGTGATATCAAAGACAAGAGTCTCGCCCTTGAAACGACTCACACTGCCAAGATTAGAACTCATGGAAGCCGTCATTGCAGCTAGAATTTCGGAATACCTTGGAAATATCTTCAAGATAAAACATCACAACACATTTCTTTGGACTGATTCATCAATAACTCTCCATTGGATAAAGGGAACAGCAAGGGAATGGAAACCCTTTGTTGCGAATAGAGTCACTGAGATTAAGACGCATACTGAACCACAGAATCGGAAATTCTGCAGAGGGAAGATGAATCCAGCCGATATACTCACAAGAGGAGAATCAATTCGTCAGTTATTGAATAACGAAAAGTGGCGGAAGGGTGCACAGTGGTTGACATGATGAACTATGGTTACCTGATGAACTATGGCCTCCATACGTGTCAAATGAAATTAAACAAGAAGAACTACAATCAGAGAGGAAAGTTAAAAAGGAAACTTGTCATCAATTTGCTTGTAACATCATGCCTGTGCAAGAACCTGTTTTGGACATAGAGAAGTATAGCAAACTCTCAAGAGTTTATCGAGTGACTGCTTGGATAAAGCGATTTATACACAATTCAAAGAAAAATAATGAAAAGATTAAAGGACCACTAAAAGTTTCTGAATTATCCGAAGTCGAAATCTATTGGGTCAAAATAGTTCAATGTAAATATTTTGAAGAAGAAATGAATCAATTGCTAAATAATCAGCCAATTAGAAAACACTCGAAACTAATTGGATTCGACCCTCAACTAGATGACAACTGATTAATTTGCATAAAAGGAAGATTACAATTCTCACAGTTTGAGGTTAAAGAAAGACATCCTTATATAATTCCAGGAAGAACGAAATACGCCGAACTCTTAATTTTGGATGCCCATAATAAGGTATTACATTCAGGAGTATCTGACACTTTAGTGGAAGTACGAAACAAATTTTGGATACTGAGAGGGAGACAGTTTGTTAAATCTACGTTAAATAAGTGCTTGATATGTAAACGATATAAAATACGGCCTGGCATACAAGTAACGGCACCACTACCAGCTGATCGTGTCCAGAAGACCCCTCCATTTGACGTAACGGGTATTGACTTTGCAGGTCCCTTGTTCACCAGAGAAAATGACGGGAAACACTATATTTTACTATGTACATGTGCAGTGACCAGCGCGATCCATCTGGAATTAGTCTCGAATTTAAGCACTGAAACATTTTTGCGTGCCTTACGTAGGTTCATTGCACGACGTGGATTATATTCGACGATTTACTCAGACAACGTAAAGACTTTCAAAAGATCGAATGCCGATTTGAAGGAAATATGGACGAATATTAGCTCCCCAGAAGTTAGTGATTTTTTTGGCAAGGCAGGTATACATTGGAAATTTATAGTCGAGAGAAGCCCTTGGTGGGGTGGATTCTGGGAAAGGCTAGTAAGGTCAGGGAAAACAGTCCTACGAAAAACCCAAGGAAAATCATCATTATCAACAGAAGAGTTAGAGACCGTATTAACGGAAGTTGAATCTATAATTAATTCCAGACCCATTACCTTGTATACAGTGATCTTCATGAACCTTCACCATTGACTCCAGCACATTTCCTTGTCGGAAAACGTTTAACATCATTGCCACCTGTGAAACTCAGTGAAGAACGTAACAACTTAAATAGGAAAGATTTAACCAAACGTTACAACTATCTACAAAGGTTATTAGATCACTACTGGGAAAGGTGGCGGAAAGAATATTTGTTAAATCTGAAATCAGCTAATTGCACTGCATCAACGACAGCAGTTCGAGGTTTCAAAGTTGATGACGTGGTGCTACTTGGAGATCCCAAGTCATCTAGAAATATGTGGAGAATGGGGAGGATCGTAGAAGTATTCCCCGGAAGAGACGGTAAGGTAAGATCATGTTGCGTGAAGTTAGATTCTGGTGTTGTGAAGAGACCTACACAACTTTTGTTCCCTCTAGAACTCCCAGACTGACAAGTGATAGAGAAACAAACTGATTTGAACTTTACAAACTTTTTTGAACATTGAACTTTAAATATAATTGAAACTCTTTGAATATAATTGAGTATCTATAATTTTGAATTAAATGCTATTAATGTATAAATATAATTGAATATGTATAATTTTGAATTGCATGTTATTAATGTATAGGTATAATTGAATATCTATAATTTTGAATTATTATTAATGTATATGTAATTGATTTGTTTATCTGTTTTAGTTGCATTTTGTATTGATGAACATTGCAGTTCATGGGGGGGAGGGTGTTGCAACTTCAAATTTATGTTCTCCAGATGGAGCTGCAACGCACCCTCTCCCTATGTAAGTACTTTTGTTTTGGTAGAGCAGAGAGAATCGAGTAAGCGATAAGGGAGACTGGGATGAGCTATTGAGCTCCACTTTTCGAATCCCAGAATATAAGATTAAGATCTATTGTCCGCTTTTATGATGTCCGTAGCATAGAAAATAAATATGATTTTGTGTAGACTGTGCTGCTTCATTTACAACCCCTGGATCGGACAGTAGAATTACCACACCCATAGCGTCGCAATTCTTAGAAATTGTTCTCAGGCCTTATGTCAATCTCCTTTAAAGTGAAGATTGTTTGATGGTTGGTTTTGGAGCCTTACGACCATGTTTTGCTACATGAAGATTAACTTTATCCCTACTGCTCAAAGCTGATTGAAAACAGCTACATGCTTCTATGCCTATTGATTTAAATCCAAAGACTAGCGTCTGGCTCTAATGTCCTTCTCCTAACAACGCTAAAGTGGAAAATTGTGAAGAAATTAGGAACGAATAAAACGAATAAACACCGGCAGCGTATGAAAATAGTAGAATTCTATTTAAGGGGAGTCATCACCTTTACACTAGTAGAAAAGTCAGAATTTTTGCTGTTTGTTCGAACTTCTAAAACTTTTTTTCTTATTGTCCATCATATATGAAATATTCAGTATTACTTTCTAAAGATTTTATATGATTTTCCCTAAATTAATTTTTTCACAAGTAAGTAAACATTTTATTTATGAAGTAAGAAGTTAGTGCATTTTCTGAAAATTTAAAATTTATACTGATACACTTCGCGCAGACTTACAACAACACTAATAAAGTTTGAATAATAATGTTTGGATTTTTGTGATGTAAAAATGTCAGGTAATAACTCCACACTTATTTAAATTTTGAAATATCAAAAGAATATTTACTCCAGTACAATCAGATTTTATAAAACTGAAAAAGCACATTAAAATTACAAGTCAAATGCTATAAATTCGTAGTAAAATAATTTTTTAAAGAAAATATTATGTGCATATTTTAGGTTGCATCTTTATTCACTTACCCTATAAACATGAAATCAATATCCGCAGTAGTTTCTTTTATACAGTGCGTGCAAGCGTGAAAAAGAGAATCATAGTGTCCCGTTAAACTAATATTCGATATGAATTCATAGAGTAAAAAATTTAGCACCGTCGACAATATCTAAGATTTAAATCAAAGCATTTTATGTTGTTAGCCTGTGAAAGAAAGTGTCGGTTTTTAGTTATGGAAAACCTCTGGGATCATTTATTACACGGGAGCTAAACAAATCGCAAATAGAAGAAAAATGTGGCGTTGTAAAATTAGGAGTCATAAAATTGGAGGCCTAGCACAGATTGGAGAATTCTCTGTAAGAAAAACTAAGTTATATTCACTGTCGAAACAAACGGTCTATATATTTTTAAAATTTATTTCTGCTAATCACTAAGAGTTGTTTTCTTTTCTATCTGTAAATATCTTGATTTCAAGAGCATAAATTGCTTTTATGTAGCTTTTATGCTTTTATGAGTGTAGCATAAATTGCTTTTACCCTACACTTTTCTACAAAATCGATTCCTTGACAGAAAATACCTTATAACCTTTGAAATAGAGTTTGAAATTTGGACAAGACACTTACCAATCATACCCATGAAACCTGGAACTAAAGAGAATAATATTACCATTCATTATCATTATTTCGCTTAAATTATTGCATCGCATTTCACGCTCCCCATTCAGAACTGTTGTCGAGAATAAAACTCAATTTTTTTATTCATAAATTAATTTTTCACGAAAATTTCAAAAGCAGCCCCTCTCTAATTAAGCTAAAAACTCCCCACTTTGAAAGATTAAAAGAGAAACGCGCTGAAATTTAAAAAAAACAGTTTTTAAAAAAAATAACATATTTCATTTACCCATTGCTTTTATTCACTGAACTATTTCAGAACTTTATAAATATAAAAAGTTTTGCTTTTATTTTTTTTTAAAGATTTCGCTACATCCTGAGAAAAAATTACAATCGGCTTTTATTGGCATTCAGAGTTTTTTTTTTCATTTTGGCAACAGCTTCTCTCTTTTCTCTCCTTTTTTTTCTCCCTTGAAACGGCGAGAGTACTTAATAAGCCGGTGACGGTAAAATTAAATTTTGCCTTTCTCAGTTACAAACATTTTCCGTTCCAGTGGATTGATAGTTTTATTTACGCTCCATGATCATATCATAAATGAAGTATAAAATAAATAAGCATAAAAACTTGCTTCCAAAGATTTAATGAAAAGAGATGAAAACATACTGCAACTGTTTCGTTTTGTTTTTTACTTTTTATCCGGGCGATAAGTGCTGTTTAGCAACAGCGACATGGTGTATTATTTTGCTGACAGTCTATGGGTGAAAACAAAATGTTGACCTTTTTCTATTGCGGTATGGTTCCCACTCTATATATATAATTTTTTGTGAGTATAGTTAATATATATTGCGCAATTAATGCACTTAATATATATTGCGTAATTAATGCACTTCACATCATGGTTATAACCCGGAACATTTTCAACATATATGTCTGCAGTCTTAGCTGTTAATTCCGATTTGCTCCCCATGGAAATGTAATGGTCTATATTATGTCCATTCTACAGTTAAAATGACATAGAAATCCACTATATTGTGCGAAAAAATAATAACTACGGGAGCATTAAAAATAAATTAGAACACTTATATGAAATTTATAAATTTATGAAACCCTGGCGTAATGTGCAACCCATCTATTTACTAAGCAGGAGTTACGAAAACGAGCGAGTTTAGATGTGTAAGGGAAAAGACAGGATATATGTTAGAATGCGTATCATAGTTTGTATCATTACAGTTAATCATAAGTAATCAACTAAGTACCAAGATTGCAATGTTGTATGTTTCTTTAGTTTAACTGCATAATATAAGAATCGCCACAATAATGTCAATAAACATAATGATATAATATTATTTCATAGAAATGCATTTATTTTTCTATTAATAATAATTGGCTCGATGTATTCCTAATAAAAAACTGAGACCTCCTAATATTACATATTTGCAAGAGTCATTCTTTTGAAAAGCTTTAAATATTACAGTAACATGCTGTATAACATTAGAAATGAAATCATGAAAAACCGTGAAACAAACAATCAACTCAACTCGAGCTCGAATGCAGTCAAGAATCAGTATATTATACCTGATCAAATTATGAGTTTCATTGTCCACGTATTTAAAATATCGATAAATTCTTTGCGTATGTCTTATATATATATTTATATGTATATATATATATATATATATATATATATATATATATATATATATATATATATATATATATATATATATATATATATATATATATATATATATATAAATGACAGGCGTGTGGCTCTCACCTTTTCTTGAAATTGCAGTCATCCTCCTTAAAATATTAGTGTCGAGTGGAAGGTAGTCTAAATCCAGTAAACAAACATAGTTCCAACGAAATCAAGTTCATTTTACTATCTTCTAGCAACCACTGATCCAAGTAGTGCATCCATCGTTTGCCATTTTTGCTTTTGGGGGACGTGATGAGCACACGTCCGTCGTCATTGAATTATCCCGCGCTCTGCTAAAACCTTTTGTTAAAACTTAGGTGCAAATCTTTCGCGCATGCCCTGTGAAATATTCTAGAATCCTCTCCATGTCTGAAATTACGTAACAGCTTCGTTCAAGCTATCCACCCTTACAGCCCGTGCTTGCTCCAAAATAGACAGCTCGCCCGACGACAGACGCGAATCAAGGTTATTTAATGAAACGGGGAAATTCCCTCCTATTTCGCGAGAAGCGCGTGCTGAAATCTGAAAGCAGTGACATTTAATGATACGAAATAAATTATCCCGAAGCCCCCTTTAAATTTTAACTTAATTATTTCTTTCCCAATTAATTTCTTGACATATATATATATATACATATATATATATGAAACGATAACCTTTTATTACCATTAAAATACCTATTCAAAATTCTTTCATCGTATCGTAACAGAATATTGTCCATCATTTAACTTTGACCTAGGAATAATCGAGATAATCTAGTAGGTTTTTCCCCTAAAGCCACGTGCAGATAGAATTAGATAACGAAGAATGTTCCACAGACTTCCAACGACGATCACCCCATATGGCGTATTAAGTTAGGTGTCATAAATTTGCCAATTAGAAGTCTTAACGTGATCGCGCCTTTTCGCAGATAACATTCTCTCCCTGCTCTTCTGTGTCAGCTCCCGTCCTAAAAACATGCAGCAAATTGCGCTGCGGGGCTTCCCGTGTGTCCGTAATGTTCCGGGCAAAATTTGTCTGATATGTGTTCAGCCTATGCCATTGGAATCTTATTAAATAAAAAGCCAGCAATGTTATAACCAGCAATGTGGATGATTCATTAGCAGTCTGGACCTTTCTAACATTATCTGCCTGCATTCGACGACTATCCATGCCATAGCATGGGATAGCAGGGATTACCTGGGCTTGCTTTGGTTTGACTCCCCTTTTCGCCAGCCCCGGTCACGTCTACAAAAATGTACGAAACCCCCTGAGCGTTCGTGATGAATGGAGCTCACTGTACTGAAGTTCACCGTACTGAAGTTCATCGATCTGTTAATCTTATATATATATATATATATATATATATATGAAATAAATTTCAAACCCTTTTTACTATTTAACACGCCCTTTCCAAATTCTTCATCCTAACGCAACAGAATACCGTCCCTTAACCTTGGATTGCGACCTATATTCAACCAATATGAATCTATTAGTTTTTCCCCTAAAGCCACGCGCGGAGCATTACATAACAGTTATATAAGATCGAACCGGGTCGAACATTCGAAAACCATCACCCCATATGAAGCGACTTAATCACGTGTTCATTTCAGACAAATTAGAAGTTTCATAGACCCGTACTTGGGAGAGAAATTGCGCGATTCTATAGTCTTTGTTTGTTTGCTCACAGCCAGAAAAAATGTAGTTTTCGTTCCTGTCAATTCGTACGGGCGGGGCCGGGTCCCCGACCCTGGCCAGCTTCGCGAGATGTGTTCGAATAAATCTAATTGATGTTCTACGAAACAGTGTCGGAAATGAAGACTTGGTATGAACCAGTTGCCTTTTTCCTGATGTGTTCCGGGGTGTTTTATTGCCTCTCCATTTACCTCGCCACTCGTTACTTCGATTGCACGTTATGGATACAAAATGTTTGAAGATTCCGGCCATTGCTTCACCCCGCCACAGTTTCCATTTGCCTTAGCTACGACTACAAAACTGATGATTTCAACGGCCAAGTTATTTGCCTATCCACGACTACACCACGAGCTATACTCCACTTATTATTACACACACATATATATATATATATATATATATAAAACTTTCTGTAGTCGCGTTTATCATTTGAATTTTTACTTCTGAAAGGACAGAAATAACAAGAAAAACGATTAAACCGAGGGAAAAAGTTGGCAATAAGGAATTATGGGAATTCGTGAACTAATTCATAAGTAATAAAAATGCAAAAGCAAAAGGAAAAGCGTAAATATTGTAAGTTTCATAGAAGATTGACAAACCTAACACTTAAACTAAAATTTAAGTTTATTGGATTTGAAACTTTCTTCTTGGGTCTAATGCGGAAGCACTTCTCGTTAGACATTTGTATTTTGTTATTAACCGCTATTTTATTATGGGAGCATCATATAGATGAGCCAGTATTTCTATCTAGGAGGGGGACGACACGGAAACAACCAAGCCTTATTCGGGATTTGAATTCAAGCCCACTGCATGGAAGCTGAAAACGCTAACCACTGTACCAAGTGGGCGGCGGATTTAAAACTTTAACCTCTGGGAATAAGAAACATTTGAAATGACGGATCGAGACACAAACATGTTACTTTCTCCAAAAAAACCGTCGCCTCGTGAACAAATAATCACCACTATGGATCGTAGGTATCCAAGCTGACAATAAGGCATTTTGTTGCCCATTACTGCCACGTAAAATCGCGAAATTAATTTCATTCTTTGCACTGAAACTTTCTTCCTTCATTTACTTTTTAAAGCTCATAAAATTACGTGCCTCTCCACAGTCTGAAAGTACAATTGCACCTCCAGTAAAGTTTGCAATGCGTAAAAACTATAATGTATTAATGTATATACAGGGTGTCCCAGTTAAACGTTTCAGAACTTCTACGAGGGGTAGGGTGCATCCTGACGACACGAAATCATATAGCAATGTGGGGTCGGAAATGATTTCCTGAATAAGTAGATGACGTTGCGGGAAAGTTCCGACCGTTCGTGCAGGGAATTGTCATTTCGCACAAGGACTCAGAGTTAGTAGGATAGCTAATTATACGAACGCAGAGTTAGCCGACATGGTTTTGGTGTACGGGGTTGCATATTGTAGTTGGGCAGCCGCCGTAACTACCTAGACTTCAGATTTGGCCAACAGTGGATCGGACGTGGTTGTTTCGTGCGTTGGCCTGCTCGGTCACCAGACCTATCATGTCTTGATTTTTATTTATGGGGACATATGAAAACACGGATTTATGACACCCCCGTTGACAATGCTGAGGAGCTGGTTGCAATAATCTCAGTAGCTGCCGGAGAAATTCGAGATGAGCCTGGATTATTCCAGAATGTTCGGAATTCCATGCGCCGGAGATGTAGGTCTGCATTGCAGTCGGAGGAAAAAATTTTGAACACTTAACTTTGACCCCTGTACCTTTTGTTTTTGTACATTTATTATTAAAACTATTATCCACTTACGGTCTCTTTCTTTATGGTTTTCTGTGTACATCACCGCTTCAGGAAAGCATTTCCGACCCCACATTGCTATATGATTTCGAGTCGTCAGAATGCACCCTACCCCTCAAAGAAGTTCTGAAACGTTTAACTGGGACACCCTGTATATATATATATATATATATATATATATATATATATATATATATATATATATATATATATATATATATATATATATCAAAATTTGAATAATGAATACGAATAGAGGAATAAATATTTAAAGTTCCCTGTACCAAATCACCTTAATATTTTAATCTTGTTAGAAAAAATTGCTATCTCCAATAAAAATATTCTGCGGCAATACACTGTTTTAAATATAATTTTTTCAGTCTTTAGCTATTAAACGTAAGGTATTTACCTTTTGAGAAGGCTCGTTATACATGAGGAGGATCTCACATATAAGAAAATAAACACTACGGGATAAAAGTATAAAAATGGCTCTGAATTAAGGTTATTCATTTTTAATCATGATGATTTAACAAGTAACTTCGTTCTACAAGATGTGTACGCAAGAAATATTAACATGATTCCGTTTTTACCGTTCTGAAATCTTTCTCTACATCAGGATAATTACACTGCTCAACAATGAAAAAATTACAGAGATGAGAATAGCTGTCCTTTATAGATTTCGAATCACTGAACATGAAAATAACACTTAAAATTGCCCCCTGACTCAGAGTTTCAAGTTTTTTCACTATTGATATTTAACATATAACGCTATGGGGATACAATTGTATGAATAGCAGTTAACAAACTGTACCTTTTATGCACGTCGTCTGTTTGCCTTTCGCTTGCGGGGGACGTCCGGAGTAGCTCTGGGGATCATCCAGTAGAAATCTGCTAGCATGGAAACTGACCACTTTCATTTGTAATGCTGTTCCATTGCTGAAATGTCCTGATGCAATTGCTCTCCTTTTTAGTCGCTGAAAGCCCCGAAATTCTCTTGGAAAACATCAATGTGTGAATGCATGAAGAGCAGTTTTAGTGACATGTTGCATCCAATTTGCTCATAGGTTCTTCCACTAGGTCTTTGTAATATTCAGCACGAAAGTTGCCCAAGAATTGTGTACTAACATTCCGGAAACATTGCCAGGCATGTAGCTCATTAGGACTGAGAATTGATTCAAACTGTTTGTCTTGCAAAAGCTTGTGTATCTGAGAACCTATAAATGTCCCTTATTTAAACTTTTCCGAACTTAGGCGTGGGAACTTTTTTCTTAAGTATTCAAATTCACGTGCATTTTTGTTAAGGGCCTTCGCAAATTGCTTCATAAGTCCATGTTTTATGTGCAATGGTGGCAGGACAATACTGTTAGGGTTCATTGGAGGTTTGTATGAAAGGTTTTTAGTGCCAGGCATCAAAGCTGTTCATACAGCCCATTCCTTCTGTTTGTAATGGGCATGCCTCGCGCGGCTATCCCACTCACATATATAGCACTACTCTGTGTACCCACCTTGTAGACCTAGCACAATAACTATTAGTTTGAAATCACTGCATACTAACCACTTATCTTGATTGTAGTTTATACGATTTAGAAGGCGTTGACACATTGGATAACTTTCTTTACCTACGGCTTCATAAGCAACAGGGATTGGTGATAATATTTCAGTACTGTTATGCAATATCACAGCTTTCAGGCTTGTTTTCGAGGCGTCTATAAACAATCTCCAATTGTCTGCTCTGTAAGGAATTTTTAATTTCAGCATCAAACCTTCAACAACATTGCAAAATATTAAGTCGTCGTCACTGCTGAAAAATGTAGAAAGATTCTTTTGACGTTCGCGAAGAGTAGATATTTTAACTTTATCCTCCAGGACGTTCCACTGCTGCAATCTGGATGCTAAGAGTTCAGCATCATTCTTTGGGAGTTCTAAATCCATAATCAGGTTATGAAGTTCACCTTGTGTGATTCTGTGTACGTTACACGATTTTTTTCACCTGTCGAGTATACTTCACCTTTCGTAATTATAACGTCCCATAACGAATGTACTAAGTGTAAACAGTGAAATTTCTCAAAAAGCTTAGCCAGGAGAGAATTCTAACAGCGATTTTCGTGCTCAGCGACCTAAAATTTATAAAGGGCGGTTACTTTAATTTCTGTAAAAAAAAAAGTTAAAATTTGTTGAACAGTGTTATTTATAATAGTATTCATTTATTTACCGTAAACTTTATTTTCCACGTAACTTTAACTAAGATAATGGTAATAGGCTGCATTACTGCTATGAAAATTCAATTTATTTTTTAATCACCAAATTTTTTAAGTATATTTCATACCTTTTTTTCCTTATGAAGATTTGACGCGTGTAAAAGTTGCTCACTTTAACGGGCGAAAGTTTCATTTAGACATCAATATCACGAACCGAATTAAAATCAGTGTACCAGAAATGAAATTCAGCTCTTACGTTTTCAATAAATTTATTAATTCATTATGCAGAGTTAAAAACTGAAAAATTTCGGCAAATAGTTTTAAAATGATTTTGATTCAAAGCGCAGAATTGTATTTAGTTACATATTACGCACAATGTGCGAGGCATTTAATGAATACATTAACCAGAGATTGCAAAATTCATTTCATCGGAACAAAGTTTCTGGACCAAGAGATATCGATTACATGCTTCAGGAGAAAGAATTTTTTTTGTGTAGAAATTTTTCGCTTGGTATTAAAAATCACTCTATTTCTCAAATACTGGAACAGTAATTCTAAATTCAAACAATTTTTCTTTCATAATTGAAAAATTTTAATATGTTTATCTTTACTTTTTCATTTCAAGCATAATAACAAAATTTTTAATGTTTTAGATTTTTTTCTATTGCTTAAGACATTTAAATACAAAACTAAATTAAAATAAATGTCCTTTAATTATTATTCTAAAAGAATTTGGCTTTTACATACTACTTACCATCAGCCTTATTTTCATAAAACATTTGTGTGTGAACACAAACATAATGTTATCCAATCTGAGACTTAAATAGCATATATAATTTTAATTTATTTTTCACATCTTCTGAATACCGTACAAGAAGGTCCTTTCTACACACCTGTTACTCTTTGCTGTCGTTGCTCAAAAGACACAATTTTAAAAGTCTCATTACGGAAACATAATATAATGTCATTTTTTTTATTCTCTTTAGAACCCTCATTTATATTAGCTAAAAATAAAATTAGAAGATAAACAACTCGGGATAACATATTTTTATACATAGTTTTTGGTAATGTAGTTTAGACAGATTTTTCTTCCTTGTCACGTGTTATGTATTTTATAGACTTATTAGCTGTTTACCCGGCGTTGCCCGATTATCCCAATTTTTTATTAGACAGAAAAAGGAATGAATTCTGCCTATAGTGCAAAATCTAAGTAATTCTATTTACAGGTATTTAAAAGTATATGTACAATATACAAATTATAAGGTAAAATTTCAAATTCACTATAATATATGTTTAACTCAAAACTTGTTTAAAAACAACATTTTTAGTTTCTTCTATTAGTCAATTATTATCTGAGCGACTCCCAAAACAGTGGATTCGACAATACTCTCGGTCGTTTTGGGCGTTTTATTTTTCACCCCTTCTTCCCCCTCCCCTAATGCTGATGGGGAGGGGGCTGAACTTGCACTTAAACGGCATCGGTAGTGTCCCTATTCCTCTCAGCGCCTCCGTAAACTATGGATTCGACACTAATCTCGGTGATTTTGATCATTTTATTTTTCCCCCTTCCCCAATGCTGATGGGTGCTAAACTTTAATTTAAACGGCATTGGGAGTATCACTATTCATCTCAGCGACCCCAAAAACTATGGATTCGACACTACTCTCGGAAATTTTGGATATTTAAATTTTCGCCTCTTCCCCCCCCCCCTCAATTCTGATGGGGCTGAACTTAATTTCAAACGGCATCGGAGTGCACTATTAATTAATCTCAGAGGCCACGAAAACTATAGATTCGACACTAATATCAGTCGTTTTAGATTATTTTTACATGTCCCCCTTGCCCCTTCCCCTTAGGGGTGCTAATGGTGTCCCACCCCCAGTGTTTCTTTCCAGATTGTAAGTCATATGTGTACCAAATTGTTTGAAATCGCTCCAAGCTTTCCAGAGTGATGGTAGAACATACACACATACATCCATTTTTATATATATAGATTAAAAAAATGAAAATGTTTTTTATATAAATTACTAAAGTAGAAATATTAAAGTCAGGCTTAACCCTTTATGTACTGATGGTACTTATAAGTACCACTTTCTTTAAAGTCATATAAAATATATTCTACTCGTATATTACAAACGGAACTGACAAGGATCGATGCTTTAGAGTTTCCTTTTTCTCACTTGATGGCAGTAGCAGGTTTTTCTAACCGGTTTTTAGGTGTAAAATTCATTTCAACGTGCGTTGTAGCGTCTGAGACATCCATTTTGTGAAAGTCATTTTCTCTGAAACTTAAACCTTTGCCACTCATAAACTATTGAAGGTAAGTGTATGATATTTTTTTCCATGTTTGACATGATCTTAGAATATCATTTTGCATAATTGTTTATTTATATAAAATTTATATTTTGTTCCGACCAAATTTCTTTCTGGTACTTATAAGTACCGCCAGTAGTGTGAGAGTTGTAAAGCACGTGGACTTAGTTATGGAACAGAAAACTGGCTATTTTTCTTTCGCGGTGTAGAGATGCTTCAAATAGGGTCTTTTTACGTATTTATGTAATGAACAATTCTTACAGAGGCATCTTGGAAAATTTAAAGAAAAAATTGACGTTTGAAATAGATTATTCAAATTTGACAGGAAGATATAATTTGCATGCAACTGGAAAAATATGGATGCAGATAAATAAGATATTTAGAAAAAAATATGAGTTTTTCAAAACGAATTTATGAGAATTCCAAATGGTATTATTATTGTTATTATTATTATTATTATTATTGTAATTATTATTATTATTATTATTATTATTATTATTATTATTATTATTATTATAAAACATTTGAACTGAAATATTGAGTTTGGTGTTACATGAAAGATCTTAGGGCCCAATATACTAATGTATATTTTTTATTTTATGATTTCTGTATTTTATTTTTCTGATATAGAACCACAGATACACATTCTTTGTGTACATTATAAATTTACATTTTCTTAAATTTTCTCTCTACTTTCTATCGAAAGATGATATTTTTGAATGTAATTGCCTTTCATCAGCTTTCAATAATTATTTTTTAACACATTTAGTATGCCTGGAAAGAAACTCTTGACGACAGAGGAGGCATTGCAGATGCTACATGATCTTCCATCTGATAATAGTGGTACGCCGATAGAAGACTTATTAAGTGAAGTTAGAACATATGCTAATTAGCATATTCTGTATAGTGGCTTATTATTTAATTATTTATTTTTTTTGCTAAATTATTAATTTGAGAGATACACTCTGACACATGTCTGAGAATAACTGAAGAACACGTACTCAAATTTAATATCTATTGTAACCATTTAATTTCTCTTAATATTACTTACATTAATTTATACACTGACTACAAACTTTTACAGAGATAATCATATCAATTAATATTATACATTAAAAGATTATTATAACACATAAAATTCAAATTACATAAAATAGTATCACAGTGCTCTCACCTGATAAATATAACACAAAATAATATTAACTTACCACCACCTTCGTATGGAATCCAAGCATCTCGTTTCTCATAAATCGACCAGCGGAATCGGCGATGCAAGCCAAAGAAAAAATGGCGGGTCTGGATCGATAGGTCCACCACGAGGTCCTATATCTGTCGCTGCTAAAACTCCAACTGAATAAAAAAACGTTTTTTTATTACTTCTTTTTGAACTGGGGCGAGCAGAGGTCAGCTATCCTCGAACAAACACCTTCCAGCTCTCATTGGCTAAAAGATGTTGCTAGGCCGTTGCTATGGGGACGCTAGACCCCTTTACAGCCGAGAAGGGGTGGCAAGTCACGCTTTTATTCTTATACAAAAAACCTCTCCTCACGATAAGCCAAATTTGCCTCCGGGAGGTACATACCTTTCTTTCAGAAACCGGTACAAAATACAGGCGCGAACCCAACACACATACATCTTAGGACATACATAATAAAACAGATACACTAGAATGTGCATGGAACCGAATCAATGCTGTATCAAGACTATGAGATAATAAAATGTATTTACAAAGTCGAATTCCATGTCACAAGACTCTTCTTCTGATGATGCAGATTCAGATGGAGAAGTACCTACACCTTCATCTGGACCGAAAAGTGATGTTGAATCCGACTCTGAAATTAGTTCAGATGAACAGGAAATTAAGAGAATTTCGAGAGAGACAGATGCCCTTATGCAAGTTCCGATTTTTTTCCTCAAAAACAGGATTTGTTGACATTTTTTTTGAAAATTTAACTACTCCAACAGATTTCTTCTTGAACTTTCTAGATGATACAATCATCCAAAATTTAGTGTTTCAGACTAATCTCTACATAACGCAGAAGCAAAGATCTATTTCTTTGATTACTGAAGAAGAACTTTTTGGTTTTTTAGGCTTGCAGCTCTTGTTCAGCTATCATAGATTACCCCGAATTCATAATTATTTGTCATCCGATATAGATTTTTCTGTAAGTGTGGTCCCGCAAACTATGACACGAACTAGATATTTCCAAATTTTATCAAACATTCATGTCAATGACAATTCATTAATTCCTGCAGGAAATAGAGATAAATTATTCAAACTTAGACCCTTAATGAGACGTTTGAATGAAAATTTTCAAAAATTTCGGTTGCCATTACAAATCCAGTCCATAGATGAAAGTATGGTCCTTTTCAAAGGCCGTTCATCTTTGAAACAGTATAACCGAATGAAACCAATAAAAAGGGGTTATAAACTGTGGTGTAGAGCTGACATGTCTGGATATATATATATATGAATTTGATGTATATCAAGGAAAAGCAAAGTCTGCAAATGAATCAACGAAAAAAAGATTTGGGTTGGGAGGAAGTGTTATCGTAAAAATGACAAAGAATCTAGCAGGCAATAACCACATCATAACGATGGACAATTATTATTCATCAGTTGATCTATATGAATATTTAAAAACAAAAAGTATATTCGCTGTTGGTACTATACGTCCTGATCGAGTTGGACTGCCTAAGCTACTGTAAGATAAAAAGCTGAAACGGGGAGAATTTGATTACCGAATCACTGATCAAGGTATATCATTTTTCAAGTGGAAAGATAATTGATCAGTGCATTTTCTATCAAATTTTCATGGAAATGAGACATGCAAAATCAACAGGACTCAGAAGGATGGCACAAAACTGGAAGTATCTGCACCTAATATAGTTAAAGATTATAACGCACATATGGGTGGTGTAGATAAATCCGATATGCTACGATCCTTCTATGATAGAGATAGGAAATCAAAAAAGTGGTGGCATAGGCTCTTTTTTTGCTATGTTGGAGATAACATGTGTGAATTCATACATAGCCTATACAGAAACACGAGAATCAATCTCCCTGTTAGAATACAAAAGACACGTAACACAGGGATTACTTGTAAAAGCGAAAACAGAACCAAAACGAAGAGGAAGACCAAGATCATCCATAAATGATGAATCCCCTTCTAATTCTATGCCACTAAAAAAAAAGAGACTTTATTGTTTCAAATGATATGAGACTTGAAAATAGAGGCTGCCACTGGCCAATATTTGTGTCCAGTCGAGGTCGATGCGAGTTTTATGCACAAAGAAAAGTGCAATCGAAGCCCCATTCTAAATGCAGCACATGTAATTTTTTTTATGTGTGAACGAAAAAGAAATTGTTTTTTTTTAATACCACCAAAGTTAATGTTACGTTATATTTCAAATTGGTCTAAATTTCAAAATAAATAATTATATGATTTTTTTAAAAGTTTTGATTATTTTTCAAAGTATGAAAATTTGCTTAAGCCTATAATACTGGCGGTACTTTAATTTACCACTTCAATTAACTAGTGATAATTAATTAAATTTTAAGAAGGTGAGTATTTTTTATATTTATTAGTTAGTTAGTATTAAATTAACATATATAAAAATTTATGACAGTTTTGGTTTATTAATTCATAATGTGGTACATAAAGGGTTTTAAAGTATCAGTTAAGGATATCTATGGGTATAAAAAAAAATTATGAATATACTTATTGTTTGTTTTGTACCTTTTGTAGTCAGCATTTTGTACAGGGGGAAAATAGTTGATTTCTACGATAGTTGCATAGCTCGTTTGTGTCGAATCTCTGCTGCTATATTCTCTCTTATATGACTTACTGTTTCAGCTACAGAGGCTGTTCGCACAATTTTTAGACGATTTTGGTAAGCGGTAATAAAAATTGTTTGCTGCAAAAAAAATAATTGCAATTGTACTATGTTTTTAAAAGTCAAAATTATCTTCTGCGGCTTGAAAGTCTTGTTTTTATTAAAAATGGCGTTTGTAACAAAGCAGTGGTTCGAAGGCTACATTTATGCTCTTTCCGAAGAGAAATATGCATACTGCGTTATCCAAAAACGATGTGAGAGTCATGGTTTTGTGATATCTAAAGCGTCGATAGGTAATATCGTCAACAAGAAAGGAAAAAAACGTCAAATTGGAGCCTCAAGTGGGACAAAAATTCCAAACAAGTATCGAAGGTAAAAACGGACATCTTCGACTATTGCAAAGGTACATTGTTTAATGTTAAAAGAAAATCCCCCTAGTCAAAGGACAGTTGCAAAATCATTAAATTGCTCGGTGTCCACTGTAAACAAAATTATAAACGTTGATTTAAATCTTAAGAAAGCGAAAAAACGCAATGTTCATCGTCTTCTTCCAAATCATATCGCTGAACGCATGACAAGCTGCAGAATTCTATATGAGAAACACTTATCCAAAGAAAAATGGAAAACAATTGTCACGATAGATGAATCATGGGTGTATTTAAATGATTGCAACAAAAAAAGAGCTATTTATTATCATAAAAGGGGAGAAAAAAATTTAAGTACAGTCAAACCCGCTTAATGGAATATCGGTTAAAAGAATATCCCGTTTAATGTAATAAATTTTCAATGTCCCAAACCGTAGTAATTTGTTTCTGTGTTAAATTTCCCGGTTAATGGAATATATTGTTTTGAAGTTATCCCGCTTAAAGGAATAATATTTAGCCTTGACGATATCGATCTTTTTCTATTTCGCGCACTTCTTTTCAGAATTTTTTTTTGTAAAGTGCAATAATGAATGTGCAGTAACTGAATGTCTTTCAAAGCAATTTTGTCACTTCGTAGAAAGTGTCCAATCGCAGGAAATGGGGATTTCTTCGGTTTTGAAGGGCAATTCATTGTTGCTGTTTTTGCTAGCCGCAACCCCCGCCCTCCCCTTATTGCTCAAACGCTGGCCTACGTTTCCCTATTCAGAGAATGAACAATAGGCTTCACCCCCAAATGAGAGCTAGAAAATGAGTGGGTGTGTGTGTGAAGGAAATGTGAAACTTCAACAGGTCCTTATCTTGAAAGGGACGTGGATTACCAACTGTAACGAATCTCTTCGGAGAAGCGCAACATTTAACTTGGGGGATCTCTAGCCTTGAACATTTAACTGTACATTTTCTACGGCGATTAGTTCGACAGTTCGTTTTCGTGAAATCAGTAATCTTTCTTGTGCTTTATAATGTCTTTGAGACGAAAAGATCTTACTTTAAAAGAAAAAGTAAAAGTCAGAGAGTTTGCAAAAGTAAATAAGTGTACGCAATTAGAACTCTCAAAAAAGTTTGAGATATCCCAAGCTCAAGTTTCGAAATTGTTAAAAAATAAAGAAAAAGTCTTGAACGACTGGAAATGCAATAAAAATCTTAATCAAAAACGAAAACGTACAGGAAAAGAATCTGAAGTTGAAGATGCTCTTCTTCAGTGGTTTGCTGAAAAACGAGCTTGTAATGTTCCTATTAGTGGATTATTATTGAATCAGAAAGCTGAAGATTTGGCACAAGAGTTAAATATAACTGATTTTAAAGCTACAAATGGTTGGTTGTGCAGATGGAAAGCAAGAAACCAAATTTCTTTCAAAAAAATTCATGGTGAAGCAAGTGATGCTGATGAAGCCGCTGTCAGTTCTTGGAAAAATGTAGTATTACCTGCTTTATTACAAGACTACAGTTCTTCTTGTATCTATAACTGTGACGAAACAGCCCTTTATTACAGAGCAATGCCTGATGGGACTTTGTGCTTAAAAGGCGAAAAAGTTGTTGGAGGAAAAACCCCGAAAGACAGACTGATAGTTTTATGCTGTAGTAATGCTGACGGCAGTCATAAAATGCCTCCTTTTTGTAATCGGGAAATCCAAAAGCCCACGATGTATTAGAGGTGTAAAACCCCTTCCAGTTAAATACGAAGCGAATTCAAAAGCTTGGATGACTGTTAATTTCTTTCAAAACTGGTTAGTGTCATTTGACAATGAGATGAATAAGATGAAAAGAAAAGTTATCCTTTTTATCGATAATTGTCAAGCCCACAAAGTCGACATACGACTAAAAAATGTAGCACTTCATTTTTTGCCTCCGAATACTACAGCTATTTTACAGCCAATGGACTAGGGAATTATATCACTTTTTAAGAGGAATTATAGAAAAGAAATCGTTAAAAAGATAATAGCTTGCATAGATGATACTAGTGGATTTTCTATCAATAGCTCAACTAGTAAAATTATTAGAAACATTTCAATTCTTACAGCTGTTCATATGATGAACAAATCATGGAATAATATTTCCTCTGACGCAATAAAAAGTTGTTTCTTAAAATGTAAATTTTCAACACACGTAACAAATGATGAATTAAATGATGAATCAATTACAAACGCAAATGATTTACCACCAGAAGGAATGACAGAAGAAAATTTTTCCAATTTTATAAACTTCGACAATGATTTGGTAGAATGTGGTGAAACTTCAGACCCTCAATTTGATCAAAGCGAAGTCGATGAAGATGAGTTTGATGAAGAATGTACCATTAAAAAGGTTCCGTCACATGTTGAAGTTAATAAGGCTTGTGATATTATAAGACGTTTCTTGGAAACGAAGCCAAATGCAGACTTTCATTTATTTTAAAAACTAGAAAATAAAATAACAGATTTGCTGCATTCACAGAACAGTAACACATTCTAAAATATCCAACTTCTTTAGCAACAAATAAGTAAGTAACATTGTAATTATTTCCAAAAAATTAAGGGAAATTTGTATATTCTACAATAAAATTAGCTCATTTTTCATCAATTTTCTAAATTTTAATGTATTTAAATTGTTTCTTACTTTTAATTAATAATTGTTTGTTAATTATAATAGTTTAAATATGCCTATGGTTTAGGCAATTTTTAATGCTTTCTAGGTTTAACTGTAACTTTAAACATTGTGGGCGTGTCAATGTGATCCCGGATAATGGAATATCCCGCTTATTAGAATAATTTTTCGTGGCAAATTGGCTATTCCATTAAGCGGGCTCGTATGTACATGGTTCAAAGAATCGAAAGAAAGTTTTTCTATGGGATTCATGATTGTTGCTGGTTTTTATTATAATGGCAAGTTAAAAATAAAGAGAGTGGAAAAAATGTCAAGATTAACTCCAAATACTATCAGGAACATATTTTATCGCCAATTTTTCTGAATGAAATACCAGCGCTTTACCCACAGTGCCATCAATCTGTGAGACTCCATCAGGACAAAGCTAGCAGTCACACATCAAAATCCACTGTAAATTTCCTAAAAGAAATGGAACAAAAAACTGGTATCAAGGCCATACCCTTCACTGATATCCCTACTAAATCTCCCGATGTATCACCTATGGATTTTTGTGCTTTCAGACTTTTAAAATCTGCCTTATCCAAACGTCATCCCAAAACCGTTACAGGACTCTGGAAAGCTGTCCAGGAAGAATTGGATAGAATACCTCTTCTGACACTTCAAATGGCATTATTATCCTGGAAATTGCGGTGTCGAAAGATAGTTCAGAATACGGGATGTCAAATAGAACATTTAAAACGCAAGAATTTTATGTAATTTAGTTTTGTGAATACAATATACATCGTCTAAAAAATGTGTGAACAGCCTCTGTGTGTGTGTATATATATATATATATATATATATATATATATATATGACAGGCGTTGGCTTTTGCTTGCTAATGTGTCGTTTGCAGTCTTCTTGTTTTATAGTCTATGGCATCGAGGGAAGGCATACACTCAAAAAGTACTCAGCATCGTCTAAATTAAGTAGAGTTTATTCAGTTCAATGTCATAATACCACCTCTCCAGATCTACGCATTTCATTATTCGCCATTTCTTTTTTAGAGCCGCGGCTAAACTCATCTGATAGCATCGACTTCTATTCCGCGCTCTAACCAAATTCGCGGGCATATCCGCGCTCCAACTCTCCCTGCACATGCGCAGAGACCGAACCAGACATCTTTCAAGGCTAAAATGTAAATGCTCCTCCTCGACCGCAGAACTCAGAGGCGCGCGAAGATTATATAATAAAAAGGAAATTTCCCTTTCCCAATTCGCGTCTTTGAATACGAATAATTAGAGACGAATTACGCCACGAATATAATTTAATTCCCAAGCCCCCTTTAAATTTAAAATAATAATTCTTTTCCCACTAAATCCTTTACGTATATATATTAAGTTCATAATAAATACTTACTCCATAGTTTATTTTATTTATTTATTGAAAGATGCAAATAACGAACACCTGAATAGAATATATTAATACATTTTCAAAAATAGCCATGGGATTTAGTGTAGTATTGCAACAGAGGACTACAATGGATATCACAAGGGATAGTTTTGTTTTATAAATCTGAGACTTGCAATCGGTGCTTATAGAACAAATGTTTCATATCAACTCAATTTTCTTTTTAAGAGGGATGTTGAGAAAGTTTCAGTTAGGTAGTGCTACTGTGCTTGAATAATTATAGACCACGTTTGGTGGCGCTGCTTGACTGAGATAATCTCGTACCCTCTCTTCCTCAAATATATTAGGTTTAGATTATGATTTGAAACAGATAGAATAAGATTTAGATACGGGACGATAGGGCCTATTTCGAACGAGTTATGCTCGTATTCTTGATTGGGTTTTTAACCCTTATTTTGCTATTTATTTTGTGTGTTATTAACTCCTTAACGGTTGCATAATTTTCAAGAAAACAGTAAAAAGAGTGCTTTATTTTTCCGGAGAATTCTATTTCTTGATCTGCCACACCTAGTTTAAAGAAACCCTTCCCCAATTACAATATAAATAGCCTAGTGCTGCCATTTGGTACATAAAATAAGGTATAAAAAATTTTCAGGGTAAATGAAATGGATTGTTTATAATTTTTTTGGTGTGTTACTTTTGAACAACGGAAATATCACAGGCACGAGAAATAGAGGGTGTAACCTCACCCTGCAATTTTGACGGGATCGAGAAGGAAGGGGTTAAAGTTATTTAATGTTTAGCCGTGCATCTGATTATTTGATTATTCTTTGAATTTACCACTGAAATTCTTTTCGATTTTGCAACTGGGCCCTACTAATGTTTTTTTTTTATCCCCCCAAAAAATCTCGTAGCACACTGATTGGGAATCACTGGTCTACGTCTCATTTTAGAATTATCAGAAGAATCCAGACTCTTCTTCCTTGGGTGAGAGCGGTGCAAGATTTTACGAAGCATTGGTGGGAGAAAACGGTGTGGTTGGAAAATGAACTATACAGAAATTTGTTTAAAAAATAGGTAGGATAAATCCATAGTTTTCACATATTTTCATAAAGTTTAAGAACTATCCGAATAGTTCATAACTAAAAATGGAGTTATAACTGAGAGTTGTTATTTTATCATACAATTTCCCAATGTTAAATAAACATTAATTACACCAATAGATCAGGGTTTTCCAAACTTTTCCTGCGATGGAATATGTCGTACATCCTGAAATTTTATCGTAACACCTTATTTATTTTGTACGGTATGTAATGACAAATAATCAATAAAATTTTCTAAAATGAGAATATAAAAACATTAATAATTTTTTTAGTATATAGTAATTATGCATGAATACCTAATTTTTTAGACATTTTAGAGAATTAATTTTTCAGACGCGTTTGAATTTCTTGTAACCGTCGCAGGATATAGCACAATTCCAGGCTTTCGCGAAACACACATTAACTTTCCGTGAGACACCAGTGTTCCGCGGAACATAGTTTTACTTCCTGTACTGAAAGTAGAGAACACGGTATTATGTAAGGTGATGCAATTTTAATACTTAAAACTCAAGTATTATGTATGTCTTTATAAACATTATATACATATATATATATATATATATATATATATATATATATATATATATATTAATTTCGGAACCAAATATGCTAAACAAAGTTATTTTAACCATTCAGCGGGCACGCCTGTGTACAAGGTGCAACATTTTCGTAATTTTGAATGGTTTGTTTTTACATATAAGGTTTGAATGTTCTAAGTAGTTTCAATTTATAGCTACACCTTTTTTAATGCAGGTCTGATTTTATGACCGTTGTATTCCTTTCCATTCATTGTTTGTCGTGATTTAACCGTGGTAAACTAGCGATTATACTAGATTACAATACGACAAGAACAGGAGTTGTTGTACTCGATCAAATGTGCATCTATTAAATTGTATCCTGCATATCACGAAAATGGAAAATCTCATTGTATTTATAGGTTTTTGGACATAATAGGAATCCAATCGCAAGTTGTCCTTAGATCCAATTAACTGGACAGTTTTGAAAGAAGGCGATTGTATCTGCATTCTTTGGCCTTTAATTATAAATATATCTCAATATTATCAGCATTTTATATCTTGTCATAAAATGCAGAATTGTTATTTTCAATTTGAAAAAAAAAGTTTATTGCAAAAGGAACAATTAAAGTTGAAAGAGACGTTAAACTTTGTGCCACACGGCGCCTGCTGGTGTTCCAAAAATTGGCGCGCCCGCTTAAGGGTTAAAATTTACATGGGAACCTAAATACACGAGCGAAAAAAAATAGAGAAAAATATTCCATAATTCCTGATGGGAAAATTTTATTACTAAAAGTTTTTTGTAGTTCCCAGTCTAAGAACAAAATCTAACCGCAAATTAGATTTTATAAAAATATTAAATTAAGATGCTTGTATAATAGCCAAAAACTTTTTAATAATAATAATAATGAATTTCCCATTTGATAACCTGTTTAATGTGTGCTATTTATCTAAGTTCCTATATTTAGAAACTTAATGCCATATATTAGTTAAAATACCAGAATAAATCCCATTATTCTCTAATCGTTCTACATAAAAGGAATTTGTTCCCCTCCTCCTATTAATTTTAAAATAACATAACAACTATCTCTAGCCGCGACATAAAATCAATAATTGCCCCCGTTCAGAAACCTGCTAGACAAATTTAATAACACATTGCTAGTACATGGCGACACGTGATTGTAATGATAAAAGGGGCTAAAATTTCATCAAAAGTGGAATAATTCGAAAAGGGTCTGTCATAAAGTAAGAAGGAATTTCCCGTTTAGAAAATAGATGTTATGACACCGAAATATCATATTTGTGTACAAGAAAATTTCGTGATACGAATGGGATAAACCTCTTAGAAGTATGTAACAAGAATCTGTCCAAACAGATAAAAATGAGTTTTCTTTTTATGAAAAGTTTAAACCGAGAGGAATTCAGATAGTTCTTTTCTCAAAACTTTTAGATTTTTCCTTTTTTTAACTTTTTAAAGCAGCAAGTAAAAACCAGTCGTTCAAAAAGTGAAATGTTAAACGTTTATATTTTTTCGATAGTAGAGAGAAATTTTAGAATTTTTTAGGGGTGAGTTCAGATATCATAATAAAGCATTTCATGGTTATGTATGAGTAAACGATATCGTTAAATGTAAAATATTTAGAAATACAAATGGGTATAATTTTACAATCTTCATTCTAGGGAAACACTAGCGAGGATTGATTATTTTCTCGGGTCGAAATTATTACTGATGAGTATTAACTTTATAAAATATCTTACCTCCCTCCATTAAAATGAAAAACCCCTATTCTACTTGATACACAGCATTTTTTAGCCTACATCCAATTAAAAATTTTATGTTTACATCTATCGCTCCACTCGTGAAACGCTGTATGATAACACCAGAGCTTGCACATCTGGAAAATTCTGAAATTATAGCTACCATTCAATGAGATATAAATGCTTAACATTTCCTTTATTAAGAGGAAATATATATGTAATTATGTATGTCAAAATTTTGACTCGTTTTGGTATTTTTCTGTTTAACAGTTTACTGCTTGCCAAAGCGACACAGACTGGGTTTGGCGCCCTGCCAAAATTATAACTCGCGACGCAGGACATCTGAAATTTTGCTTTCAAAGGACCGTTAGGGAGGAACATAATCCTACGTTAAAAAGTCTTGGTCACACCATCTGCACTTGTTTTTGCTAAATATCCTGTAACTAAAATTTTATAATTAAAAATTAATATATATATATATATATATATATATATATATATATATATATATATATATATATATATATACACCGAAGTGCCACTGAATTAGGGATAGCAAAACCTATGCAAATTGTGTAGCGCTGCGCATCATGTATGCGCAAGTGAGGGCGCTGTGGTAACTGCAGATATAGCGCGTACTGTGGTTGTTCTGAATTAGTTGTTGGAATTGCCAGTATGGGTAAACTGCCTGATTTAGACGCCTTCGATCGCGGACAAATCGTAGGTGCGTGACGCATGGGCCATTCAATTTCCGAAATCTTCAGACAGGTAGGATTTTCAAGGTCGACAGTGTCAAGAGTATACCAAGAATACATGGATGGTGGAAAAAAAACTAGCGATCGAGCAAACTGCAAGGGACAATTAGCCTTGACAGTGCGTGGTGAGAGACGGCTCAGGCGTATTGTACGTAGCCAGCGAAGTCAAACATTAGCTCAAATTACCACCCAGGTTAATGACGGTGCCAGTCGTACAGTCAGTAAACGGACTGTGCAACGCTCGCTTCACCGTATGGGTTTCGAGAGCCGTTGACCTACGAGAGTACCATTGCTCTATACTCGCCATCGGGCTGCACGTCTTTCCTGGGCAAGAGAGCACAGAGACTGGAGTGTACAGGACTGGAAACGAGTAGCATGGAGTGATGAGTCTCGATTCCGACTACTTAACGCCGACGGGAGGCTGAGAATATGGCGTCAGGCTCATGAAGCCATGGATCCTGCATGCCTGGCTGGAACTCTACAAGGGCATGGTGGCTAAATCATGGTCTGGGGTGTTTTATCGTGGCACAGTTTGGGATCTTTGGTGCGTGTACCAACCTCCCTCAATGCAATTCAGTACGTAGAGTTGCTGGGTGATCACCTCCATCCGTTTATGCTGTTCTGTTACCCGTACGGTAATGGAGTTTTCCAGCAAGACAACTGTACCTCTCCCATGTCCCGGTTGGCTACTGGCTGGTTGGATGAGCATTCCTCTGACTTCTCTGTTATGAATTGGCCACCTAGAAGCCCAAACTTAAATCCTATTGAGCATCTTTGGGATGGTTTGGAACAAGGCGTGAAAGGCTATCACACAGCACCAAAGAACCTTACTGAATTAACTTGTTAAATCTATGCCTCGTCGTGTGGCAGCCGTTATCAAGGCCAGAGGAGGCCCAACTCGTTACTAGGTAGGTATCCCTAATTCAGTGGCACTTCAGTGTATGTATATATATATATATATATATATATATATATATATATATATATATTCGTGTTTGATTTAAGCAAAAATTAAAAATCCTTAAAATTTGTAAAAAGTAGGATTTTGAAATTATAAGCTTCAAATGAAAAGATTAAAAACATTTATAATATTCCATTATAAACTTAGTTTGATTTATCAAACTAAATCGAAGAAAATATTATTGTGAGGGTATGAGCCTGGACTTCAGAGGATATTTGTTCCATGCAATATTCCGTGCAATATTTGAAAGTGCTACTCTCATATCATCTACCGGGCCATAATCATGGTTTCATCATATCTTGATCATGGTTTGCATTTTATATCCACTCATTTTCAAAACCTAGCCTCATAGAGATAGATGTGTGTCATAGAGACAGATATAAATTTCTCTTGCAAGGAACCTAGGAAAATTGAAGCAGACATTAAAAACAGGAATAATACAAAGTCTATATATATGTTTGTGTGTGGGAAATATTAAACAGATGCGAGGGAATTAAACGAAAAACTGGATATTTCGCTGAGTTTTTTCTATTGTTTATCATTTACATCATTTTCCGTATATTTTCTTTGATTTCATTATCAATTAATTTTCCCATGCTTTTCAGTAAATTACCAAAAGTAGTGAAATCTTACAATAAGCAGAACGGTATATTTTGAAAACATCGACGAAAAACCTTATTTTCTTAGATACAATACCGTTTAACTATCTCGATAAAATGAGAGTAATTAGATACACTTCCGTTGGTTTATTAGTGCTTTTGGCATTTCTTTACAAGAAATAATATTTATAAACATTCCTACGTTTTCTTACGTCTTACGTTATCAAATACTCTTAGTTTGATTACATTTTATCAATTTTCGAATTAAAATTTCTTCAATAATTCTCAGTTTCCTAAAAGCAGCATTATATTTCATAATTTTTGGAACTTTTATTTCGTTCTAGCATTTATATGTTTAACACAGATCGATATATATATATATATATATATATATATATATATATATATATATATATATATATATATATATGACACGAATTTCAATCGTTTTCCTTCATTAACCTTGTCCTACCGCAATAGAGCATTATCCATCAATTTGACCTAAATACCAAATTAATCTATAAGTTTTCCCCTGAAGCATGCCACGCGCCTACAGGTTATATAAGAGGAATGTTCTAGAATACGACGTGATCATCGTGAACTCATCCGAGGTGGCGTGATTGGGGTCAGGTGTCACGTTGAAAACAATTGGAAGTTCAGCGCACCTGTACTCAAGGGCATAGAACTAGAGTTTCGTGCGTCTTCCGTGTTTGATCTCGGGCCTGGCAACATGTAATTTTTGCGCTGCGGTTTTTTTAACCATTATGTACAGCTCCGGCGGCTTCCGGAGTACTTGACTGTCAAAAATGTGATATATCCGTGCCTAAGTGTAAGGCACGACCAATGTTGTAAGCTGTCCAGTGAGTGATCCAAGAATAAAATAAGTTTAAGATGATGGAAGTACGTTTTTCACTCCGGACTCCCTGTCTGTGTACCTTTCCCAGCCGCTCAACACGACTACCCGAAAACTCCTCCAATATCCTGATACTCTAAGAGATCGCCGGCCTGATATTTCATCGTTACTCCGTGAAAATTCGTTGCATATATATATATATATATATATATATATATATATATATATATGTATACATACATATATATATGGTATATATATATACATACACTCATGGACAAAAAAATTAGCGCACCAAGAAGGAGTCGTCAAAATGAAACGAAATTTTACATACGTAATGACTACTTTGATATACGTAAATGATAAGAAAATCAAAGAAAAAGGATAATTTATTTCAGAGAAAAAGGCAAAAGAACGGAAGAGTTAATACTCCGTTAGAACCCCTCTAGCGCGAATGCACGATGCGATACGATCGGGCATTGAATCATACAAGTTCTGTATGATGAATTGAGACATTTCGTTCCATATTTGCTGAAACCTTGCCTCTAGTTCGTTCAAACTCGTGGGATGCCCAAATCGTCGTCCCAAATGATCCCAGATATGCTCGATTGGAGACAAATCTGGGGATCGGGCAGGCCAAGGAAGGGTAGTAACAGTGCGGAGACAGTCTTGTGACACCCTTGCCGTATGAGGCCGAGCATTGTCTTGTTGAAAAATGGCTCCTGGGAGCCGTTTCATGAGTGGCAACACATGTGGTTGCAGGATTTCATGAACATACCGCTGGGCTGTCATGGTGCCACGGAACAATACTAGGGGTGACCGTGTATTGTAGGCAATGGCACCCCATACCATCACACCAGCTGTGGGAGCGATGTGTCGCTGTACAGAAAAGGCAGGATTGAAGCGTTCACCACGGGCTCTCCACACACGAACACGATTGTCATCGCTGCCGAGATTGAATCTGGATTCCTCCCTAAAGACGACCTGGTTCCATTCCGCTGCAGTCCAGTTTCCTCGTGCGCGGCAAAACTCCAAACGGAGGCGTCGATGGGTGGGCGTCAAGGGCAGCACACGTAATGGGCGCCACGATACCAACTGTCCTACAGCCAGGCGCCTTCGTATGGTTCGAGAAGACACAGAGGCCCCTAGTGAAGGTGCTACCTGTGCCTGGATGGCGGCCGATGAAGCAAGCAGTTGGCTGTACGCGTGCATTTCTTACGATCTGGCGGTCTTCTCGACGACTGGTCTGTCGAGGGCGTCCTGAGCCTGGTCTTCGTGTACATGACATCTCTCGGTTCCACTGGTCCCAACACCTCCTCACAACACAATGAGAGCGGCCAAATTGAGGAGCTACTCGCCTAGCTGACCACCCATCTTCCATCATCCCGACGATTCTCCCCCTCTCAAACTGCGACAACTGCTTATATTGTCTTCGAACACGGCGTTATGGCATGTCTATCTCAGCTCTTCCTTTGTAAATGATTCAGCACACTCAAACAAGCTTTGGTTACCTGTTTTATACTCCACAGCGTACGATGCTCATCGCCCTCTACCGGCTATACGTAATGCGCAATCACGCTGCATTTCTAATCATTTGCATATCTCCTGGACATGTACCTTCATTCCAAGTTTCGTTACGATCCCGCAATTATTTCTTGGTGCGCTAATTTTTTTGTCCATGAGTGTATATACACTGCGGGCCACTGTAAATGCAACACCCTGAAGGAAACATGCAAATAACATGAAATTTACAACATGCATTAGCGGAGATGAGATAAGCAAACGATTAGAATTTCAGCACAGACGCACATCACACGCGCTTGTGGCGCCACTTCAAAGCGCTATTTAAGGCTTGGAGATTTCGGCGATTTCAAGTTCGGCAATTGTGTTTTTCTTGTGGTTTTTTCAAAAAATGATCAATTATGCCTCGTCGAAAACAGCGATCATCTTTTGATCAATTATTTGAGTTCGACAGAGGAAGGATAGTGACCTACCGAGATTGTGGATTATCTTTCATGGAAATCGGTAGTCGTGTTGGACGAAACCAAACAATTGTTATGCGGATGTGTGATCGTTGGATGCAGGAGAGTACGACGGACCGGCGTGTTCGATCGCATCCACCTCAGCGCACCACTTCACGTGATGACAGGCAAATTGTGCGCATGGCAGTGACGGATCGCTCAGCCACATCACGAACCATAGCACAGCACATGCAGTCTATAACGCATCATCCAGTGTCTGCTCGTACCATTCGACGCCGTTTACGGCAGAGTGGTCTGTCCGCAAGACGCCCATTGCTTTGTCTACCCTTGACGGAGAACCACAGACGTCTCCGCCGCCAATGGTGCGATGACAGAAGGATGTGGACGGCAGAATGGAATGAAATTGTCTTTACTGACGAGTCACGCTTTTGTCTGCAACACCACGATGGTCGCATTCGAGTTTGGACGCATCGCGAAGAGAGGATGCTGAACAGCTGCGTTATGCACCGCCACACTGGTCCTGCACCGGGTATTATGGTATGGGGCGGTATTGGATATCACTCTCGCACACCTCTAGTACGCATTGCCGGTACTTTAAACAGCCAGCGCTACATCTCCGAGGTGTTGGAGCCAGTTGTCCTCCCTTACCTTCAGGGCTTGTCCACAGCCATATTTCAACAGGATAATGCACGACCACACGTGGCACGCATTGAACAACGGTTCTTCGCAATCGCCAGATTGAATTGCTTCCCTGCCGCCTCTCTCTCCGGATCTTTCGCCGATAGAAAACATGTGGTCCATGGTTGCTGTACGATTGACCCAAATTCCATCCCCAGCTGCCACAGCAGATCAACTTTGGCAACATGTGGAAGCTGCTTGGTCTGCTGTACCCCAAGAACTAATCCAAAGTCTCTTTGAATCAATGCCGAGGCGTGTGGCAGCGGTGATCTCCAACAATGGCGGCTACTCTTGCTACTGATTTTGGCAGGAACGACACTTCACAGGAGTCTATAAATTTAATCATTTGATACTTGGTCAACATGTTATCTATAACATAAATTTTGTTGTGATATCTCTTGTCTTTCTTTGTGTTGCAATTTGGATGGCCAGCAGTGTATATATATATACACACACACACACACACACACACACATATATATATATATATATATATATATATATATATATATATATATATATAATGCATATAAATATTCATTCTCGATCTCAAAATTACACCGTGGAAAGCTGGAGCATTTTGTCATGATAGAATGATTAACTAACTTCTGCTGTTCTGCTCAGTTCATATTTGTTTTTAAATTTTGTTTAGATATAATGCAAGAGACTAATTAATCAATTCGTGCTGGATATCGTTTTCTTAAGTCAGTCTGATATCTTAGTTGTAATGGCTGAATGAACGATTTTGTACTGTGTTAGCTGGAGCTAAGCTATTTATAGAAATTTGTATTCGGTGTAAATTATTCAAATATATACACTGTCGCATCGAAATTTGAGCTTCGGTAATAATGGTACTGAAATACTTAGTTTAATTATTCATTATTCGTTTGCTTCGTAGTCATAAATATGCCTCACACTGTTAGCGTGTAGCACGTATTTGTAATTCATTACTCGTCATGTAAAGTACGATTTAGTTTACTACCGAGATTCAAATGAGATTTTAATACCTTCAAATAACATTAGATATGGATATTACCGTGTGAACGCCACATTACAGGCAGGGGTTTTAGTCCGGTGGAAATCAGGTAGGCAGATGAATGCATTAACTCCGACCACACGTACAAGGGAGAACATCCTGTTTCATTTATTTCGAAACGGAGCGGAAGGGGTTCGCTTCATTGCTTTGAATTCCTACTTGCAATGTTTCACATCAGATGAGACGCTATGTTCTTAGCAAAGTTTCAGGTTGTGATCTGGGTTTTCATATGATGCTTTTAAAAACAGAGGGGAAATTACTGAATCTGTAAATTGCCGTTAATATAACTGGGATAGAGTCTGGCATATTTCTGACAATATTGTTTGCATTAATAAATGCGGTTAACTGCTGTAAAAATATACACTGAAGTTCATACAAGTGTAATTCTAGTAACATAAAAAGCTTATAAAGATATTTTTTCTTTTAATGCGGAGGTAGTTGTTGTGAGGCATTCCCCTTTTGCTTTTCCCAGCGATTTACTGCTTCTTTATTATCGGAGCACGCTATAGGTGAATCAGCATTGCTCCCTTTGACGGGAACGACACGGAAAAGACCAAGGCTTATTCAGGATTTGAAACCAACCAAGCCCGCTGTGTGGCAGCTCACAACGCTAACCATTACACCATGTGTGCATTAAAACTATCTTTGTTTCAGTTATAATTTTATACTCATATATTTTATACAATATATACATATATATATATATTTATTATATTTTTCATTATTTTAACGCAGGATTACGTTTTTCCATAACGGTACGTGGTAAAGCAAATTTTCAGACTTAAAACCGTTATCGCAAGTTATAAATCAAGAGTGGCAGAATATTATTTCTAAAAGTTGTATTTTTTGTTTTACCCCTTTTTCTCTCTTCATACTTAACCAAAATCGATAAACCTCATCCTTCTCTTCATATGTGTGATATATTTTTAATGTGGTAAGCCACGATAAATAATCCTACGTTAATAACCTGCGGAAATTTCATTAGAAGAGATTACCAAAAAAATTTTTATATACTTATGTGTTTTTACTTTAGTATAGTTTTATACTTTTTATACTCCCGTTACCCTGGAAAATAACATATGTAGAATGCCTAACTAAACTTTGAACTATGAACTTTAATAATTTGGCGTTCCATCTTATGTCTGGAACAAGAGAGTGCCTCTAGTGTAAAAAATATCACGACATCCTCATGTTCTAGTTAAGTAGTACAGAGGCTCCCGCTTTGGATTACATCGGAGACGGACTATGTTACTTTCAAATCAATGTAAATAAACTGCAATTATTTCTCTTTTACGATGGTTGTTAATTACTTTACGATTGGGACTGAGTAACTCAAACCCCCACGTCCCACACATATATGACAGTAATACATCACGCAAGATTCGACGATGAATTAGCGCCGTTTGGCGAAATTATATAGGTGAACGTAAAATATGTGTATCAGTTTGTGATCTATTTGTTTTGACGACATTGAAATCTGAACTTCCTAAATCTTGCTCCAAATTGCTGCCCAATATCCACCCATTCTTTTTTACAAAAACAAACCTTCATAGTATTTATGCATCTTATTAATAGTTAAAATAGAATATATTTCTTTATCTTAATAACATTGTAATTTTGCAAGGCTCGATAGAAAACTTTATTTTTATCGTTGCATTCTTTTTAATTTCACTATCGAGCTAATATCAGTTTCACATTGCACTGAATATCATGTCTACATTAATTAATTTCACGTGTGATTAACATAGGGTAATTTAGTTTTAGTTTTTAGATTTATCTTAATTTCGTATTTAATTTAGATGCTGATGTTAATTTAGCTCTTCGGATTTTTCACGTTCTCTTATTTTGTATACGGGATTACGTAAATATTCCTTCTCCATTCATAACGGTAGTAGTAAAAGACACTTCGTAAAGAAAATGTCTTGAATTTTCATGATTTACTTACGATAACGCGTCACGTCGTAAAATTAACTCAAGAGGTATCCACTCATTATTATCAAGCAGGAGAAAATGCCAAAATTCCTCCTATAAATGCAAAAATACTAGATAGAGATATTAAACAACCGTCAAAACGTTTTTTTTAAATTTTTTATTTTTTATTTATTGCAAAGGTACTTGAAATAGTACATCATTGACCTCCATGTATAAGCATATGTACATGAGGTTGGAAACAAGTTAACCTTTAGCCTACGGGGCCTATTTTATCGATCCCCTCTTTAAAATGGGAAATTTCATACCCCTTCGTAAGAACGGCCATTAAGGGAGCTATATATATATATATATATATATATATATATATATATATATATATATATATATATATATATATGTATGCATGTATGTATTATTGGCCCGAATTCTTGGGATACTTGCTATCCCACCCCGTAAAGAAAAAGTTAATTGCATTAGATCTCTAGCTAGGCAATATCTTGAATACGAAATATCTCCTTTAAGTGCGGAACAGTTCAAAAGGTGTTCACCGTCCATTAAAACATCACGATAACATAACATACAGTATGAGCTGTTGAGAACTCCGATTCTGAAAAGAAGTTAGGGGAGACAGTTACGTCCGGTTTCTAGTTCGAACGCTGCAACTGCGTCAGCTCTTGGGGAATTGGAGATCTTCAAAATTGAGCCCTTCCACTTTTCATTCTCTATTCCGTCACAAATTTTTTGTTTATAATTAGTTGTCATATAATTTTTAATTTTTCGTTGAATTAAAACAAACGGTAAATTATTTTGTGAGGTCTGTTGAATTGTTGTACCCTTTTTTGCGAGTGAATCAGCTTTTCCATTACCTGCAACACCACAATGTGCTGGAATAAATTGGAGAGCAATTGTTTTACCTTTTAAAATAAGGGCTTTAACAGTCAATCTACAAGTTTGTATCATTTTCGAATTCGGAACATTAAAAGAATAAATTGCCTGAATGGCTGAAATTGAATATAACAAAATAACAACACCGTCAAAACGTAAATCCGTGTGGAAGGGGATATTTTCATTGGTGGCTGAAAGCAGTCCATAAAATAGAAAGAAACAAGGGCCGAATTGACTGACAGCAAATATTGGAAGAAATTCCGTAATAGGAAATGAATAGCCTGGATTTTATATACCTATATTTATCAGCCTACAGCCTCCTACTATACAGACGAGATACAGAGATAAAGATAATTCCCAGTTGTAACTGCGAGAGATAAAAATTAAATTGATTTATAAGAAATTAACTGTGAAAAATTAAGTAACGAATCCAATTTAATATTGAAGCATTACGAGGGTTAATTTATAACTCCATTAAAAATCCGAAAGATGGCGCTATTGCACTGAAATTGTTGGCGCTCTCACATTTAGCATGCTCATGGTAATATCTTTATTGACTACTGCGAAATTGTCAAAATAACCACTTGGGGATGCTGTATATATTTAATGTAAAATTTATTTCTAATGACAAAGAACGTGACATAATGAATAATAAATATCACAACCAAAGAACGAAATACAAAAAGTAGCCATTGTCTCATTCGACTTCTTGCTCCCAGTACCGCTCGACCAAGGAAGCCCCACGGAGCGCTCTGCAATAAATATGGTGGCCATCCATAATGACGTGGTACCCACAAAGGGTACACTAGGATCCGGAAAGTCACCAGTTTTAAAAAAGTGTCCAAGCAGACAGTCATGTTGTGTATAGAGTCTAAAAATTGCAACCGCCTAGCGGCGGAAGCAATCGGATATGGTAATTTGCTCTAAAAACCTCCAACTTTTGAAAACAGTTCGAGCCCTCAAATCTTCGAGATGTCGGGAAGATATAGAATTCTTGATAAGACGTTTTATCGTGCAAAATTGGACATTATCCCGTTTGAGTTGTAATACACTAGCACCCGTCTTCGCCAACGCATCAGCCTGTTCGTTGCCACTTAGTCCACAGCCATAATCACATCTGGGCTGCAGTGACGAAAACTGTTACTCGTTTCGCACTACCAAGGATGCACGTGCAGCTTAAAGGACGCCACGGACGCGAGTAACACAAATTACTGCGGGTAGTCACTGCGGGATTCCAGGAAACGAAAAATCCGACATCCTAGCAAGAAACGGATGTAACTTCCCGCGTAACGGATGTAAACGTCCCAGGAGGATGGGTCGTAAGTTACGTTAATGTACTGGAGAGCAGCTCTGGAGTCGGAGTGGATAATGGCCCTCCGAAATTTATCACAGCGGATATACCAGTGGTTTCAAAGCTATAAGGATAGCCAAAACTCTCCATCAAAGGCTGTTCGGTAACTTCCAATGGAGGTATAAAAAGTTAACGGGTCACAATATATTCCCGCGCCAGTGTTTTTATGTATTTAATGTATAGTTTAAATAGTGAAATTAAAACTAAGGGGCCCCATTTAAATGAAAAAAGTGTTCTTTTCCATCATGGCAGTGCTCCAGTTCAATTCATCTGCGATTGCGCCGCATAACTGTAAAAATTACTCTACCATATTGTCCCCATACCCTCCGTATTCTCCAGATTTGGCCTCTCGGACGACTTCTTAATCCCACGTATGAAAATATTTCTTGCAGGGCATCTGCATCAAAGTGATCAGTGAAACAAACGGTTATTTTGCAGAGTCGGACAAGTCATACTTTATGCAGGGAATAAAAAAATCTTGGAAATCGTTGATCTAAATACCTCGAACTTGTCTTAAGGGTGACTTTCTACAATAGTAAAGAAATAATAACTCTTTTCAAAAATAAAACTCTTCTTGGCGATACGCGTTTTAGTTCTGTTTCTAATATTATATTTCCCAGGTACAGTTTTTTTCTAAATATGTCACTCCAAGCTGAAGTATACTAATAGCCCAGTCAAAATAGGTTTTATGGCTAAAAAAAATATGAAAGTTTTGAAAATTGGTGGAGATGTTTGTTTAGGCATGCTAATGAACATACTAAAAGTCCCCACCGATCAGACTTGAGCTTTCGCCGCCATCTTGGAAAATGTGTACACTTTTTTGGTTTTTTGGAAATAATTTTAAAAATATTGATTTTATAAAAAATAATTAAATACAAAAATTAAAGAGCATTAAATTATGAACAAAAATCATTCATAAAATTTTTTTATATGTCTAACAGGAACACAGATAATTGACTTTGAAAAGAGCGCACTATCACACCTGGGACGCGCAAGCGCGGTTCGCCATCGCGGTGGGGGGAAAAACTCGCACATGTGCATACCATAATTAGCCAAATTAGTTTTACACTAAATGGGAAGGTTTTTTGTATTTTTTCAAATAACTAGGGAAATATTAACTTTACGTAACAAAAGTTTATTTCAAAAATTAAAAAACATTAAATTATGTACAAAAACGATTTTATACATTTTTGTCGTAAACCTAACAGGAACGAAGATATTGACTATAAAATGCGCGTTGATAATGGAGGTAGCTTTAAAGTCTCGTTGCAGGCGCTCTTCTTTGAATATCTAACCTTTTCCACATTTCGGCATTCTTTAAACACAAGAAAATAGACTTTAATGTTTTTGGCTATGTAGATAATTAATCATCATTAATTTTATACATGAATGTAGTAAACTTGGGGGTATTCACTATCAGATTTCCATTGCGAATAATTGTTCAAGCTTACCTACTTCAGGATTTACGTGCTTTTTTCGGTATGGGATTCTCCCCTTCGTCAGGCATGTATAGATCGTCTATGGATCCGCTAGCATCGGCCCATTCATCAACTTCTTTCATTCGATCGTCATCATCAACAGGGCTGATGCCATTCTGACATACCCCATTTCAATTATTGCAGGTCGTTGTGCAGTTGATGCCTGCTTTCTGACATCAGCATCTTACTCCATTGTCAGTCTTACAGTTGCAAAACACCATGTTTAAAACTGAATCGGGAGCTACTGCATCCATAGTTGTGATGGGCACAAGAATTTTCTCTTGACGCTTCCAGCCCCACAGGCAGTTGGGCCTTTCTTTTTCAGGTGCTCCAAAGTCTTCCTCATTTTAATTTCGATGGCTCGTATTTGAGTGTGTGCGTTTAAGGTTTCTTGCGATGGTGGTTCAGTAGCAAAATCTCGAAACATCTCACGGAGATTTTTACATTCCAAATCCGATATGTCCATGCCGTCAAAAATTATTTTTGCTAAAGCTGTTTAGGTCAATAAATGAGCTCGGACTGCCCTAGCGTATGCATGGCCAGGCAACATTTTTTCTACTGACGTAGGTGCATAAATCAAAGTTAGTATTTCTTTCAACCCACTTCCAGCCATTATGTACCCAATGCAGCCTAAGAATGACATTAAAAGATGGAATCCACCAAGCCTCACAATACAACTTGATAATAATGGATTGGATGTTGCTGCGACTATCTCTCGAGCTTTAATATATAGTGGTTGGTCAAACGTGAGTATGCAAGACTTTTGGTGCATTTTAACACACTGCTGGGCAGCATATTTCAGCACAGTGAAAATGGTGTCATACTTGCTTGGAGGTAAATTAACAAAAGGAAAGGGTATTGCTTTGGTCTTTTCACAAGGCTGGTTTCTGGTTATACAATGGAAAAATCCTTTCCATTCAGGTATCTGTGGATGACCTAACCACTTAGCACACATCCAGGAGATATCAGATAGTTTAGGCAGTGGTAAATCTTCCGCTAAAGGATTTAAGACATTCAAATCTTCGATAGTAATTGTTTGTAACCCAGGCCCTCGAAAAGTTTCAAACGTTTCTAGAGGTATGATTCCCATTTTGCCTACGGTCGATGCGGATGTAAGTTCGGTTAATTTTTTTATCTTCGTCCCGGGTTCCACTGCTGACTCTGGAGTAAAACAAGCAATGCCCCCCATGCTTTGAAACGTATTCAGGCCATCGATTGTCGACACATTGAAATCTGCATTGTCAAATACGAATTGGCAGAATGATCCCTCGCGCATTTGGGGTTGCGGATGATTTATGGCTGACATCTCAAGTGTTTGGGCTTCATAGTAAGAACAAAATCCCAAATTCGAGAGCATTGTTATTAAATTCTTGGAACAGAACTTTTTGTACAAAAATAAATCAAGACCATTGAGCAGAGGAGACATAAATGATCGTGGCCTTAGCGCTGATATAATGACGTGAGCTATTGAAGTGACTTTTTTCCGCCTTAGCAGTCTTTTTTTTAATAATCAAGTGCTCCAAAAAAGATTTTAGGCTTTCTGGAATTCCCTTGTTCACATCTCTGAAAAAATTATCACTTGGAGGGTAGCAATGAGTGTCATAAACTGGTGTCTGGATATCTTCTTTTATTATGGCTGCAGCAGTTTGTACTATTCGTAGACACTCCTCACGATCATTTCGTATCCTTTTGTCGTACCAAGAGTCTGATAAGAGTTTCATTCCAGTATTACGTAAACATATGACAGTAACTTTTTTGGAGTTTGAAGCAAAAATAATGCCATCCCCGTATTTTTGTTTCAACTTATTTCTCAAAGTGATGTCGTTTGGAACTAGCCCTGTAATTTGAGATTTGAGTTCAGGTAGTGAGAATTGACAGTCGTCATTATTATCAAGGAAGAAGGATATTTCGTCTACAGCTGCTGAGGCGTAATCCGACTCAGGCCGCCCTCTCTTTATGATTGGTGCAGTGTATAGAAAAAAAGTCATGAAATAATCTTGGTGATAAATCGCATCAGCTGCAACTAAATCAGCAACGTTTATTATACGACACTGAACTTCCTCTCTCCACTGGTCATGTCTATTCTCTGCAGCTTCAAGAACTTTGTGTTTCATTTCGAGACTCCTAACTTCATATATAGTTCTTCGTCTGTCAGTTGGTTTTTTCTTTTGTCTTGCTTTAAATTCTTCGTCTATCACTGCCGTACAAAAGAAACATTTTGTTCGAAAATCGAACTGAGATAAAAAATATCGTAAACTTACCGCACGCTCTTCACTTTGAGATGTTGACGCGATTTCTGCATTTCTTTTTAAATCAACTTTTATATTTCCTGGTGTGGGGTAATTTCTCCGACACAACGAATGAACCGAAACAGATTTTAAATGTTCCAACTCTTCATGCTTATTGTCTTTTCTTTGGACACTAGCTCTCTTTAAACTACATTCTCTTTTCTCCTACATTCACGAAATCATCATTTCACATTAATTTTTTACTTATGAAACATAGTTCCGTATCAGCCATTGTTCACAGACGCACACGGAACGGTGACTAACTATTAACTGGCTAGGAAAATATTAGGGTAAGACCGATTTGGCGCCTTACGGTATGCACATGCACGTGTCTTCCAGCCATCGCGATGGGCACCCACTCATGCGCGTCCTTGGTGTAATAGTGCGCTTTTTCCAAAGTCAATTATCTTTGTTCGTGTTAGACTTAAAAAAATATAATATATGTTTTTTGTAGAAGCTACCTCCACTATCAACGCGCATTTTATAGTCAATATCTTCGTTCCTGTTAGGTTTACGACAAAAATGTATAAAATCGTTTTTGTACATAATTTAATGTTTTTTTAATTTTGAAATAAACCTTTTTTACGTAAAGTTAATATTTCCCTAGTTATTTGAAAAAATACAAAAAACCTTCCCATTTAGTGTAAAACTAATTTGGCTAATTATGGTACGCACATGCGCGAGTATCTCCCCCCACCGCGATGGGGAACCGAGCTTGCGCGTCTCAGGTGTGATAGTGCGCTCTTTTCAAAGTCAATTATCTTTGTTCCTGTTAGACAAATAAAAAAATGTTATGGATGATTTTTGTTCATAATTTAATGCTCTTTAATTTTTGTATTTAATTATTTTTTATAAAATCAATATTTTTAAAGATATTTCCAAAAAACCAAAAAAGTGTACACATTTTTTAAGATGGCGGCGAAAGCTCAAGTCTGATCGGTGGGGACTTTTAGTATGTTCATTAGCATGCCTAAACAAACATCGCCACCAAATTTCAAAACTTTCATATTTTTTTTAGCCATTCGTCAAAATCGGGCCTATTTTGACTGGGGTATAAAGTACAGCTCATCTTAAAAGTTTTTTTTTCAAAATTTGTATATCATCCATTCCAATAGCTAATACATATTATTCTGTGCAAGTATTTAAATTACAAAAAGGGTTAAAGTAGCGTTGTTTATTGCAGAATAAAAATTTAAAAACATGCACAGTTTCATTGAAATTAAATTAATTTTTAAGCTCATACAAATTTTGTATGTTCAGTCCAAACGCAAAAGATAGGGGCTTTTATATTTTAGGAATCTCAAAATAAATGTCCTTTGAGCAGTATAACTCTATAGATTAAAAGACGAACAATAATGAAACAATCGATCTATTGAACTCCGCTCAGAACATGAATGAATTCAAAAATCAATGCATCGCTATTAATCAAACTATTCAATTTCATTGTCAGCGTGTCTAATAGATCGATAAATACCTTTCATCAATGGTATATAGGTTTCTAGTCAGCTAATTTATCATCTGAAACATGAAAATCTATCGGCTTGTATCCAAGCTCCATTTTGAATGTCTAGACTTACGTATCAAACTTCAGGTAAAAAAATATTGTATAGAGAAATGATGTTGGAATCTCTTTTAAATATTCATTGTCTTCAATAGATTTGCATTCAACATCTGATATTTACTGTTTTTGAATATTTTGAGGTAAACGGGAATTTTTTAAGTCTTTACTGTATAAAAAGAAAATCATCTTTGGCTAACTATTGTTATAATAGAAAATCTTTAAAAAAGGTTAGTTAGCTCAATAATCCTGTTTCTTTGTAGAACAACATCAATTTGCAACTATGAATCGATTCTCAAATGGAATGTAGCATTAAGGGATTTGGGGACCCAAAAGTTCATTTCTGTCTTTGTTTATACACAAATTTTTTGGTCAAATTTTTTAGATTAAATTCAAAACTTTAAACATTGTTGGTACTTGACATATATGCCGATCCATTTTCTTTAATAGCATATTTTTTTTCATTTTCCTGCATTGTAAAGATTTCAGAATAATTTGACCTCCGGATTTATGACAAATTTTTACATGAAATTTTTAATCACTCGAAAAGGACAGAGTGAAATTTTTTTTTTCAGAGTAATCTATACCAAAGAGCAAACTATTTTCAAATTTTTTTTCAGTAAATTAAACCCTTGAAAGTAGCGTAGATGACCTCTAGGGTTTCCAAGTAAGAAGCAGATTTGTCAGTAGCACCTGCTGCAATGAACTGTCCCGACATAATTATCAATCCTCCTCCCCCCCTCGCCCAACACTTTTAAAAAAAAAAGACGAAACTTTCAAACAAAATATGCATTTAAAATCGATTTTTCCTCATTCTTTACAATTATAGAAATACGAATAATTAAATAGAAATTTTTTTTATACATATAACCTGAACTTTTCAACACATTTATGAATTTTCCTTTTTTTTTATTTCGTCCGGGAAAGAAAATTTTTTTTACGTTAATTATATAGTATATACCACTTTTTCCGAATGATTTAAATTTAGAAATACTATCCTTGTCTGTTCTAAAAAATGAAAATTAGACGTATGTAAAGAAAATAATTTCCTAATATACATTCCGTTTCTTTACGAAAATACTTATTAATTAAATAGAAATGTTTTTTATACACATAACCTGAACTTTTCTAAACATTTATATATTTTCTTTTTTCTTTTCTTTTTAATTTCGTCTATGAAAGCAAATTTTTTTCTTTAATTATATAGTATATACCACTTTTTCCGAATGCTTTAAATTTAGAAATATTATCCTTGTCTGTTCTAAAAAATGAAAATTTCACGTAAGTAAAAAAATTATTTTCCTATTATGCGTTCCTTTTCTTTACAACAATAATAATTAATTAAATAGAAATGTTTTATATACATATAACCTGAAATTTTCTAAAAATTAATATATTTTCCTTCTTTTCTTTTTAATTTCGGCTATGAAAAGGAATTTTTTTGCGAAGGGGGTCCGGGACACGTTTAAAATTTTTTTTCATTTATTGAGTTAAATTTTTTATTTTTTGTGATGGTTAACGATATAATTTGTAAACAAAATCGCATCATAAATCTTCTCATAAACTTTCAAAAAATATTTTTTATAAAGCGGGGTAATTTAAAATCGTTATAACTCCAAATATTATTTCTCGAATTTCAAAATTTTTTCATTTAATCAAACAGAAAAAAAGAAATTTTGATTTTGATTCAGCATTTTTAAAAAATTAATTTCGTAAAAAATTTTAAAAATTTAGAGAAAGAATTTAAAAAAAAATTTATGTAACTTATTTTTAAAAAATCATATTGTCAAAAGTAAATATTTTTTTTCAAATTTTCTGAATCAAAACTAAAGTAATATAATTGAACAAGACATGTTCCAAGTTTGAATCATTTTTCTTTAATGGTTCTCGATTTATAATAATATAAAAACGAGAAATGGTGAAAAAAACCATCATTTACAAAACGCATTTACAGGTTTATACAAAGATTGGCTGCTCTTAGAATGTTGCAAACAAAAAAATTAATATCTCCTGTTCTAATTAAGATAGAAACATGACTTAAACGTTATTTCAAGTGAAAAAGAACACAAAATTTTGTAATGCAATAAAACTTTTTTTCGAAAATTTGAAGAATTTTGTGTCCTGGACCCCTTTAATTAAAAAGTATATAGCACCTTTTCCGGATGATTTAAATTTAGAAATATTATCCTTGTCTTTTCTAAAAAATGAAAATTATACGTGTGTAAAGAAAATGTTTTCCTATTATGCATTCCGTTTTTTTACAAAATAAAAAAAAAAATTCAAAGGGAAATTGACGATGAGTGAAAAATTTTTCTCCACAGGTTAACATCGAGCTGAGCGAATCCAGTACGGCGGCTACCCATAATCTCCACGAATATACAACAAAGAAATGCTGTGCAAAACTTCATACAGATACTGTCCAACGAATGCTATATATATCATTTTAAATAAAGTCCCTGATTCTCAGATAGATTTAAAGTACAACTGTAAAAAAGACTTGTATTATAAAGATGCCCTATCTGGTTTTTAAATCATCGTAGAAACATGAGATTTTTGATACTTGATTCTAAATTCTCTACGGTATGTTCTAATCAAAATTTATAAAAATGAGATCTATTTATTAATTTGATTGCCATGTCGCCTTAAATTACCCTTAAGGCTGCTGTGTACTAACCGTGTTGGATTCGTTTACCTCAATGTATACCTATGGATAAAATTTGTCTACTATTTACAGGTACATAAATGCTGATAATCCAATAAAAAAGGAATTTTCAGATAGCCTGGACATTTCTGCACATTTCCTGTGACATCAGAAATGTGCAGGTGTTCAGAAATGAGCATCCTGCACATTTCTGAACATTTCCTGTTGCAAGAAACAGGATTCATTTTTAAAATTTCGTCCACTAAAGGAATTGATGAGCGTTTAAAACACACTATACTAGGTTTGAAGACCTTATTTGAATAGTGGTCCAACAACATTCTTGTTCATTTTAGATACAGAGCCTTAAAGTCTAATGAGTGCTGAGCAATGACTGCTGAAGTGTGATTTGTAATGTCTTCTGCTGGCAGCATAAATAAGCTGGAGGTGTACCAATTTAAAAATAAGATAGAAATGACTTGTATAAACATGAAAGTGAGGCTAACTCCATTTTTTTTAAAGTGGAGTTGGACCACTATTCAAATAAGGCCTTAATTTTTTCCTCGAATAATTTTAATTTTAAAATATTATTTGCATTTTCTTTTTAAAAACGAAAGTGTTAAATTAACCCCATGGTGTAAAATTTCTTTCTTTGTTAAGGAGTAAATTTTTTTAAACCTTTCAATCCAAGTTGGCAATCCCTGGACAAATTTTCTCCATAGGTTAACATTGAGGGGAGAGAATCCAATACGGTTAGTACACAGCATTCTTAAGTCCCCGCTTTAAAGATCTTCCAACTCGGTTTGTATTCAGAGAGCAAAATTATTTAAGTTGTGTCCAATATCATTTTTTACATTACTTTATACGTTTAATTGCGTATACACGAACCACCCGTTCTTCGAGCAACTATTGTAAGTGCATTTGAGCTGTCCTCTTCAAGTATAAGCCGGATTATTATGAAACCGATTTTAATATACTTTTTGTAGTACTCCTACACTAAGTTTAAAATATGCTACTAAAACTCTGTTATAGCCCAAGTCCATTTTTAATGGCCGAACGCTCAAATACCAGTACAACCTTAGCCACATGACATATCTCATGCTTCCCCCTCCCTTCCCAAGAAGTTTACATTTGCACCACCATAGATTTCTGTAGATTTCCTCAACAAATTAGAGGTTTATTCCATAATAACAATAATAATATGGTTCCTAATTTAATAAAATTCATCAGTTAATATCATTAGATGGCTACAAAATATCAACCACAGCGATGAAATTGCCCATGAGATTAAATTAAATTTGCTGCCTGGAAAAAATACAAAATAAAAGGTTTTCTCATTTTTTTAAAAATATTATTAAAGGTATTTTCCGTATTTGAGAAACAATAAAACTAATTTCAATTTTCTAGAAATTCACCTTTAAAAAAAATAAAAGGTTACCTCAAATTTAAAATACTTTTAAGAGTATTTTTCCGTATTTGAGTAACAATAAAATTTAGTGTTAGCCCCAGGGACCTCAGCTTCAATAGCAAACAAATTCAAACTATCATCCATATTTCAGAGTTTAAATTATTTCGTAACAAAAGAGTTACGATTCATGCATTTGAATATCATCCCGTAACTCCTTGACAGTAAAACCATCAGGGACTGAATATTAGTAATTGTTATTCTGCCGTAAAAATTTTAAATGTGTGAGTTTTAATTTAGTAACTAAAAGATTCAAATCATACAGTTAATCTAAATTCATTTGATTTTGTCTCAAACCTTTATTTTCTGTATCCACTTTGAAACCTATTGGATATATATACAGTAACCATCGCTTATAGTGATCAGTGGTTATAAGAATCAACCGTTTATAAGAATCAATATCGCGAAAACAAAAACAAATGCATTATTTCCATGTTAAAATTTTCGCTTTATAGAATCAATCCACCAGTTTTAAGAATCAGTTTACACTCTTCGCTTTCCTTTCATTTTTCAAAAAAAGACACTTAAACCCTCAAAAGGCACGAAGTTCTTTCTTTTATTTTTTTAAAGGAAGATTGATAAGATGGGATGGAATATAGTCGTAAAATTCATCCCTTTCTTTATTAGACATAACATAACAGTTTCCTCTTAAACGCTTTAGCACAACACTGTCCTATTAGCTTGACCCAGGGGCATCTTTACCCGTCCGGGTCCGATTTCACTTTTCTCCACTGACAAACAAAAATAGGGATTCTTTTTTTCCCACTTCCCACATCCTGGTTGTGGCTTCCCGGTCCCTGAAACACATAAATCTTGGCGAAGTGTCCCCTATCACTTAGGCAAACGTGACATTAGTAGTATTCAGCACGTTATCAAACCGTGAAACGTAAGCTAGAAAGTGAATCTTCGTCTGAGACTATTAGTATTGAAAGATGTATAAACAGCCTCCTGAAAAATTCATTACGTCAAACTACCATAGAGAGCTTTTCTTGCTCCCTTCCTGTAGTTGAAATGTTAAAACTGTTAAGCAGGTATGTGGTAACAAATATTGGATTTTTTTCTTCTCTTACTATAATCAGGTGTATCTACTTATAGGTCTAGAAATTATGTTGTATTTTTAAAATTATAAAAAATTATTTTAATAAAAGATAATTAACGTAAATTAAAGAGTATTTTATCGTAAATTATCTAATATATGTATATATAGGTGTGTGTGTGCCTGTCCAAAACCTAAATTTCGGCTATAAGAATCAACCGCTTATAACAAACGTGATTCTTGAAGCGGAAATCACTGTATATATATATATATATATATATATATATATATATATATATATATATATATATATATATATATATATATATATATATATATATATATATATATACAGGGTGATTTTTTTAAAACTGACACTACTCAGGGCCATTTGTAACGCGATCTATCAGTCGGAATTCCACCAAAATTGATAGAGGGACTAAGGGCGACATGGGAAAGAGTTTCCGTGAGAAAAAAAAAATTGTTCCAAAATTCGCCAATAGAAGAACATATGGCACTGTTGTTGTCTGTGCACCTGATAATTTGCATAAAAGGTAAGTAAAACATCAAAATACAAATTCACGACAGCAGCGCCAGTATTTCGGGCTATAAAAATAAGGGCTATAAAATACCGAAAAAGTTGTAAGCAGACAAATGAATAACAAAGAAATCTCACTGAAACATCACTTTATGCAGCAAATTCACTTCTCCCTCCTTCGATGTGACCGCAGTCCTGGCGGACAACACATTGTATCCTGAAAACTATGTTCTCAACGGCCAAGCATAACATGAATATACACCAGGAATATTCATCAAAGTCCGATAAATGTTGTCGTTTAGTGCCGCCTATTCGAGATTCCACTAACACCTTAGACTTTAAATAACCCCCACAGAAAAATGTCACATGGGTTAGGTCCGGGGAGCGAGGTGGCCATGCAAGTGGAAAAAAGCGACTGATGACCTTTTCTTCTGTAAAGCGAAGGCGCAGCAGATTCCGCATTTTATAGCTCAAAATAGTGGCTCTGCTGTCGACTACGTAGTCATGAATTTGCATTTTGGTGTTTTACTTGCTTTTTATGCAACTTCTCGGGTACTCCGACAACAACAGCGCCATATCTTCCCCTATCTGCGACTTTTAGAACTATTTTTTTTTCACGGAAACGACTGTTTTCCCATGTCGTCCTTAGTCCCTCTATCAATTATTTTTGTGGAATTGGGGCTGATACATCGCGCTACAGATGGCTCTGAGTAGTGTCAGTTTAAAAGATAAACACCCTGTATATATATATATATATATATATATATATATATATATATATATATATATATATATATATATATATATATATATATATATATATATATATATATATATTGTCTAATGCGGAGGCGCTTGTCATTAGACATTTACCTTTTGTTATTCACCGCTATTTTACTGGCTACTTTATTATGGGAGCACCATTTAAGTGAGCTAGCATTGCTCCTTATGAGGGGGACGACGCGGAAACAACCAAGCCTTATTCGGGATTTGAACCCAAGCCCATTGCGTGGCAGCTCAGAACGCTAACCACTAAATCATGTGGGTGGCACATATTGAACATAAAGAGTCTGAAAATCTCACAACGACTGAGTTAGAAACAATAAAACTAATGTTACTTTTTTTTCAAAATTTTTAGTAATAGTTATTTCTTAATAATCTTACGATTCATGAGCCTATATATCAACCCATAGCTTCTGGAAAGTAAAACGCCCATTGGTTAACTATTACTATGTTAATCTGCAGTAAAAATTTTGAACTGAGTGACTTTAATATATAACAATGCACCTCAGTATATTACACGTCCAGTCTTCATTTAAAGCTTAACTTTGTACACCTCTGCCAATCCTGGAAATCAAAGGATTGCAAACAATGAAACAATCTATCAACTCCCTTAACAATGAAATTGATGAGCTTGAATGATTTCCGGAATTGGAGCATCATGATTAATTAAACTATTGAATATCTTTGTAGGAACGTAAATGAATCTATAAATTGCTATTAATCTAACGATACTCTAGGACTCGTAAGATCTTGTGTATGAGCTGCCAAGTATTCTTTCAGTTCTCTCCTCCAGAGCTTTATAGTTTTATTTACTGCAAAATATTAAAGAGCAAAAGGGAATGATTGAGGATTCCGTTTAAAAAAAATTATATAGAAATGTTTTATTTTCGACGCGGGAACTGTCGAAAATTTTGAAACAAACTTGGGCATAATAAAATTCTTGTTTTTACATCAAAAGAGTTACGAGTCATACCTTTGAATATCATCCCGTAACTTCTTTGAAAGCAAAACCATCAGGGGGTGAATATTAGTAATTGTTATTCTGTCGCAAATATTTTTTAAAAAATAAAATTTGATTCAAATTTGAAAATAAAAAGTTGGATTTTGCATTTTCTACTTTTAATTATTGTCTTTTGGTATCCATATTTGTCCTAATGAGTCCTTAATAATTACAAGATAAAAAGAACTTTCTATATACCATGTTTTTAAATTTTCTGTTGAATCATATAAACGTGACAATTCTATGTATTAATAAATACTTTTAAAAAATATTTTTTATGAATTATCCTATCAACTTGAAATAAAATGAAGTTAATTGGAAGTTAACTTGCGTTTAACTTTTCGTTCCCGTCCCGGCCGATAGGTGGCTGCACCAGTCTACAAAACAAAATTTACTGAAAAGGAATCCAAATCTGCTTAAAGATGGCTAAAAGTATTAAAATATTGCATTGTCATCGTGTTCTGACTATTCTAAAAGTTTCAAATGTCTAGCTAGTCGGGAAGTTAGTTAAAAATCGATTGCGAGATTTGTACTGGACAAACACACACACAAAGAAGAAAGCGAGTTAATAAAAACATGGTAAAAAATAGTCTAACCAGGGGATTGCCTGTTCTATATGCACTTTATGAGGGAAAAAATTTATTTTCGATGCAGCGGGCGAAGGGGAATACAATTCTTTCGCCAAGATTTTACACAAGACAAGCAAGAATTCAAACAAGTACTAAAAACTAAACTATAGAAGAAAAGGGAAGAATTAAGGTGTTGAACAAAATAAGAGTTCCCCTGCCTCCCAGTAACGGGGGTAAATAGAACTCTCTTTCAAGGCTGGGTAAAGAGAGAGGTAGTGCGCAGTCATCACAGCGTCACCGCAGCAGAAGGGAGAAAGTAGGTTTGTCGACGATCCCAAGTCGATGCAGGTGGGCATAAAGGCAGTCATACCTGTTCGTCATTCGGAAAGCAGCAACCGCACAATACATGGGGTAATCCGAGAACCTGAGGAAGGTTTCAAACCAGGGCTTCTCCCTTGTTCTTTCCTTTAGTTCTGAGGGAAAAAATAGAAGAATGTATTTGTTTGGCATTGAAAAGTTTCGAAAATACATGAAAAGCACAGAATAAAGATGTAGGGGAGAAACTTTAAAAGCTAGGACGTAATTTATTAGGAAAAATCTATCAACACCAGATCGCGGGGTACCCAAGTGATTATCGAATCAAAGTTCGGTATCTAGGAAGCTCGGATCGAATTCCGACAAGCGACCATTGAACACCCTCATGTCTACTTCGGGTAAGGGAACATTAAAATCAAACTTCATCCTCTGTCATAGTGAGCATTACAACAAGTGTTATGATAGTTTCTTTAAAGACCAATTACAGAAGTAGCCAATTTTTTTAAAACTTTTTGTTTGTTCATATTGAAACAGTACCCAGGTTCATTTGTAGTCATCAAACGCCTAAAGAAGTTAACGGACCAAATTTATCAGTCCTGAATATTCCTCAGAAACTGTGTCCGAATTTCAGAACTCGGGCAGATCAGGAACTCTATATTCTCTTTACCTTCTAAAAACTCCAAGTCTTACAAAAAGAGAAATCGATTCCTGGAATATTTTCAAACACAACGCCGTGATCGATATTCGAGTATCGGATATGCGAGTTGACATCCGATTTTAGTAAAAGAGCCGAGTAGCATTTCAGAACTTCAAAAAAAGTTTGCAAAACTTAAATATTTCTTGTTTTGTTGGATGGCTAATTCTGGGCGCTGTTATACGTCCAAATTCGCTACGCATTAGGAAAACAGTTCTTACAGGATCAAATTATGAGCAGGTTTTTCGATAACAGTTTGCCTCCGAACTCAGATGTTTAGATCACAGGTGGAGTTCTTTGTTGTATGCCTTGTAAATAGACACTCCAGGTGTATGCAATGAAGAAAAGCAGCGTGTTGTGTAAAATGAACTGAAAGCCTATGACCATTGCAACATGAACTTACTTTCCATCACGGATTTGCTCTTACTGACACTGACAGTGCTGTTGGATTTTCTCCCCTTTCAATACAACCGTGCATTACAACCAAAATCTAGTGTTTTACTCAAATTGATTTATGACTCTAAAACTTTACAAATGAAAACCGGACAACTTGCAGATTATATATATATATATATATATATATATATATATATATATATATATATATATATATATATATATATGTGTGTGTGTGTGTGTGTGTGTGTGTACGTACGTACGTACGTACATGTATACATACATACATACATACATACATACATACATAAATACATATCAGGCGATGAAAGGCAAATTGGTATAAGTCAGTAAGCCAAGTGGTGTAAGTCAGAAGCGTTTTACTGCAAAAACTACAAAAAATTTCTCTATAAATGGAACAAATTATAATTAATAATAATTATTATAAAATTGCAAATAATAATTATTTGCAATTCCACTATAAATTGAACATGGAGATTACATTTTTGTCCTCGAAAAAAAAAAGTTGAAAATGTGACTTACACCACTTTGCCTTTCACCACCTTATATATATATATATATATATATATATATATATATATATATATATATATATTCATTCGGCTGGTCTCATTTTGAAAATTGCAAAATGCGGGGAAGGCTGCAATTTTTTCCTAATTGATCGCTCTTTTTATGAACAGCCACGTGACATGTAAAATGTCAAGGGCCCGGGATAGCCTAGTGGTAGCGCATTGGCTTTCTTTGCTGAAGATGCTCGAATCCGGACAAGCTTCATTAAATGCCTCCTTGTCTAGGCCGGATATGGGCACGTTGAATCCGTAGACCGGGAAGTCCCTCTATGAGATCAGAGAGGGTGGGAGAGGGTACGATTCTCCCTATATGTCGCCCCTGGAGGTGCTCGGTTAAAATTGACATGGCACCTGGCTAAATCGGACTCCGGCCCTTGTGGTGACATTATAAACCGGAGCCACGCCCCTCAGCCCCCTAGTCTATATGGACCTGATCTGGAATACATCCGGTCAGGAGGCACTAGAAATAACAACATAGAACATTATTTGAATTTCTTACGGAAAACATTATGTAAGATCGGGGGGTTGAAAATTGGTTTAATTTATGTTCAGAGATAAATAATAAGTAGTTGGTACCCGTCAAAACATGGCGGCTAGATAGTAAATAAATGTAGTAATACACAAATTATACTCAACACATCATTGTGAAATGTTGAAAATCATAATAATGCGCAGAAACAAATTAATGTGTTTAAGTGGCCTCGTTCTTCGTGAGTATCTAAAGAGAGATATAAAAATGTCACTGAGCATGAGCAGAAAGCAATTTTTTTTTAATTGTAAATTATCGCTAGTTAAACAACGCAAAATAAACAATTTCCATCAGGTTTAATGCTATATTTCACAAACATAATTATCATTTAAAAAAATGGCAGAGAGAGGTCTATAGAAACTCCTCAGAATAAACGCGTTTATCTTTAAAACATGTCACTGAGCATGCGCAGAAACAGTGAGTTTCTAAAGCCAGTTTGAAACATGCCACAGAGCCTACGCTGAAATCAATTTTTAATTGCAAATTATTGCTCGTGAATAGAAATTGCGGTTACAAAAACCAAATTTGACAAATTTACAGATTACAATCTATCGTTTAAGACCAAAATGAAGTAAATGGATGCAGTAGTTTTCTCTCTCGGACTGCCCAAAAAGTCGGCTTAGCAACTTAAATTTATAGATAATAATAATAATAATAATATTCGAGGATAAAAACGTTCCTGTCTGCAAGTTAACCAAGGAAATATTCAAATTAGATCCAATCAAATTGTATTTTTTGTCATGAAATACAGTAAACAAGGCAGAAAGAAACACGAAAACGTTTTTCAAACGGTACGGGTGAAGTCACCTGGCACTCAAGAGGATTGCAATAGATCTTTTTTTTTTCGTTCTTGGTGCATAAATAGCAAACTTGTTTGAAAATCGTTAGGCATGTATTTCCAAACCGGAGATCTGAATTTTACTTCCTTCGCCGTCTGAAGTTACGGAACGCAATTGAGTAATGCATCTCTTTCCGAAAACATGATTTTTTTTTTATTTATATATGTTTCGAAAGATTCACTTTAAAGTATTTCACTCGAATAAGTCAAAATTGTAATATGCTTCTGAAATAGTAACAGTGTCATACAAGGAATTTCAAATCGGATATGGAAATTGTTCTTTGTACATAATATTTTAACAACGTGACTTTCGCAACTGGTGATTGAATTTAGAATATTCGATGAACTGTCTGAACAGAATACAATTATAATATTTTTTTCTGAAAAGTTACTTTCTAAAAGTTTTGTAATTTATTTTTTAGGTAACAGGTACTGGATAAGAACGTGCTTCTTATGTATTGAATTTATTATAAACTTTAAAAAATGAATGTTACGAAAAGCATGACATTAAGAATTTCGGAAAGGCCTATAAGTGTTGAAACATATACAAGGTTTCAGCTTTCTTAACAAAAATTACAGGAAAGAACAGTATGAATGGCCACGTATCCTAAGAACTCTTATATGGAAGAAATTTAAGTGGACAGTGGACTTTCAAAATTGTGAAATTTGTCCAAAAATTCGATTTTTTATTTTATTGAATTGTGAAACTATGGATGAATAGGAATGTGCTGCAAAAAATAATTTTTAATTTCTGTGATTACTTTCCCAGTTATAGGCATTTGTATTTAATTTAGATATTATGTGGTTACTAATAGCAATAACTTTAAATGTGATCTTCTCAAAATTAAAATTTTCATGTCATACGAATATTCAAACTGCTCCAGTCGCATTTCTAATTATTCTATTGTATTGAAATTTAAGTTTTATATACTTAACTGTACATCAAATAAATCTTATTGAAAATAATTATGCTTCGTAGCTCAGAATTTCTAAATTTTGTACTTGAAAAGATGATTTATAAGTATTTTGCGTAATAAAAATAGTGTTTTCACTATTATGATTTTTTTCTCTTTATATTATTAATGAATACTTAAAATAAGCAATAAGTTTCATTGTTAGTTCTATATGGTATCCTGTAAATAAAAATTACCGTATTATATGCAAAAGAAATGCGCAAGGAACATTTTTAATTAGGCCAATTTTTGATATAATTAATAATTCATAATTCATAAATTATTAAAATTTCATCATTAAATTTTAACCACTTTTACATATCTATGGTACTAATCACATATTCAAATTTCAAGCAAAACCATTCAAAACAAAAAAAAGTTAGGTTTGAAGGTCCAAAGTCCCCTTAATCAATGATTTCTTTCCAAGAAGAGAAGCATACTAAAACATGGGCGGCCAAGAAACGAGTCAAATCCTAGCATCTTATATATACGCGTTGAACAAATAAGTGGTTTTTCCACGATGTTAATTCAATTTGTCTTACTAAAACCATGTGTGAATTGATTTAATCAATTATTTTATTAATTCTTATCGCGAGGAATTTAAATCAATGAATCCTGCTGTAAGAAAGAATTGTCCTAAGTGTTGAACATTCAAATCGGAATAACAATTTTTATAACTAGCAATCTTGTATCTAATGAACAGCTGTCATTTAGATAAATGATTTACCGTAACATTAGTGCAGCTCATTTAACTAGCATTATGTGAATTTGTATAATCAGTTGTTTTCGTTTTTATGAGTTCTTATAACAAGGAGGTTAAATCAAATAGTTCTTACTAATAAAATATGCAGCCTAACAGATTGGTAACCTGATGTTATTCTAGTGCCTTGCATCAGATAAATGATATTTGCCTTAGCTGTCATGTTCATTGTGCCTGATGTGGCAGATTACAGGCCGAAGGACAGGGGGATATACTTGTACCTGGTGATTATAACATGCCTAAAATTCTCTCTATATAAATAAATTTTTAAAAAAATGAAAAATGCGTGAAAGTGTGGAAAGATGACTCACGAACAAATTAAATAATTTCGAATGAGAATCATGTTCCCCGTACTCTGTCTCAAGCAAAAGAAGTATGAGAGTTTAAAATATCGGATGAGGGTTTTAAAGTGCAACAATCAGCACATAGGTCCACAAAGCCCAATTTTGCGGTTTTATTCCTTGCCTGTAGATCAGTATTATAAGAAAAGTTGATATGTTGGTATGATGTGGGAACCAATGTCCTTTTTTGGCAATCTAGAGATAAATAGACTTATATCTACATTTAAAACCGATTTAAAAGGGTGTGATGTCGGCAGCCTTTGTCGACATTTGGTCTCCACTCCTTCCTTACTATTCTGCGAACTGGGCAGAAATGATAATCCGTTAAAGGCAGAACTAAATCTTTCAACATTTCTGGCATCTGGGAACGCAAACAAAAGGCCCGTTAATGATGTTTTTTCTGTTCCAGTATATTTTTTCAGGCAAACAAGGACCTGAAATTCATCTTACTCAAGCGCGGTCTCCTGACGTACAGACGAAGAGTTTCTGTGGAGTTCCCGGTTTCAATTAGAGAAACGTCGATTAAGGTATCTTTGAAGTTATCCGAAACCGGCGGATCGGTGTATAAGAATGACCCGTTCCCTCAGGCGATGCAGAGATGAGGAGTGCGAAAAATATCGAACGGGGGAGCGAACGGTCCGGAAGTGAGGATGTTCGAAAACCCTTTAGAGAACATGCGAGATCCTTTAGAATAGAAGGAAAAGGATATAAAAGGACTGAACTCTGATGAGAGGGGAGAGGGGAGAAGAGAGACAAGTTTCGAGAGGTTGACTAGCGACGCTCCGGAGCTGTGACCAGTTAGCTACGGCGTTTTGGGCTATTAAGTCGAGCTTTATTTAGCTATGAACCTAGACAGCTTTGCTTCCACTTGTAGTGTGCCTATCTTCTAATTGATACTGCTTGTATATATTGATGTACATAATTTTTGTGGTCCAATAAAGGACTTTAATTTAACTTAGAGTCTCTGGTTCCAATTGCTACAAGATTATGACATACACTGCTGGCCACTGTAAATGCAACACCCTGAAGGAAACATGCAAATAACATGAAATTTATAACATGCATTAGCGGAGGTGAGATATGCAAGTGATTAGAATTTCAGCGCTGACGCACATCACGAGCGCCTGTGGCGCCACTTCAAAGCGCTATTTAAGGCTTGGAGATTTCGACGATTTCAAGTTCGGCAATTGTGTTTTTCTTGTGGTTTTTAAAAAAAAACGATCAATTATGCCTCGTCGAAAACAGCGATCATCTTTTGATCAAGTATCCGAGTTCGACAGAGGAAGGATAGTGGCCTACCGAGATTGTGGATTATCTTTCAGAGAAATCGGTAGTCGTGTTGGACGAAACCAAACAACTGTAATGCGGATATGTGATCGTTGGATTCAGGAGGGTACGACGGACCGGCGTGTTCGATCGCATCCACCTCAGCGCACCACTTCACGTGATGACAGGCAAATTGTGCGCATGGCAGTGACGGATCGCTCAGTCACATCACGAACCATAGCACAGCAAATAAACATGAGCTCATAACCATGAGAAATTTAAGAATATGAAATACTTATGGAAAAAAGAAGATATGTGATGTATTTTTGACAAGGTTCTTCTTCTCTATAAAGGAACAGGGATGCAAGGTATGTTTTGAAGCCCCGAACAATTTCTCGACGATAAAAACAGGTAACAGATTTCACTATAGTACTAACAATAATACAAAAATAAAATAAAGAAATAAACAGAGGATTATTTTAGTATGGGACAAGTCATGATTTAAAGTATGGATCATTTTTATTACTGTATCATTTAATATTTTAGAAAATCACAATTTTTATCAGTCTTTCCACATACTTAAATCAGCAAGTGTGTTGTATCTATTTGCACACATTGTTGGATGAAGTTAACTTTTGACTAACTGTAATTTACATATTGAACAGTCTGCACTTTCTACAGGTACGGGTAATGTAAATAAATTCATACTAAATTTATTACATTTGGAAAAATTTCATTGTAATTTTTATTTAATATACACTCATGGATAAAAAAATTAGCGCACCAAGAAATAATTGCGGGATAGTAACGAAACTTGCAATGAAGGTACATGTCGGGGAGATATGCAAATGATTAGAAATGCAGCGTGATTGCGCATTACGTATAGCCGGTAGAGGGCGTTGAACATCGTACTCTGTGGAGTATAAAACAGGTAACCAAAGCTTGTTTGAGTGTGCTGAATCATTTACAAAGGAAGAGCTGAGATAGACATGCCATTACGCCTTGTTCGAAGACAATATAAGCAGTTGTCGCAGTTTGAGATGGGGAGAATCGTCGGGATGATGGAAGCTGGGTGGTCAGTTAGGCGAGTAGCTCGTCAATTAGGCCGCTCTGATTGTGTTGTGAGGAGGTGTTGGGACCAGTGGACCCGAGAGATGTCATGTACACAAAGACCAGGCTCAGGACGCCCTCGACAGACCAGTCGTCGAGAAGACTGCCAGATCGTAAGAAATGCACGCGTACAGCCAACTGCTTCATCTACCGCCATCCAGGCACAGGTAGCATCTTCACTAGGGGCCTCTGTGTCTTCTCGAACCATACGAAGGCGCCTGGCTGAAGGACAGTTGGTATCGCGGCGCCCATTACGTGTGCTGCCCTTGACGCCCACCCATCGACGCCTCCGTTTGGAGTTTTGCCGCGCACGAGGAAACTGGACTGCAGCGGAATGGAACCAGCGACGAATCCAGATTCAATCTCGGCAGTGATGACAATCGTGTTCGTGTGTGGAGAGCCCGTGGTGAACGATTCAATCCTGCCTTTGCTGTACAGCGACACATCGCTCCCACTGCTGGTGTGATGGTATGGGGTGCCATTGCGTACAATACACGGTCACCCCGAGTATTGTTCCGTGGCACCATGACAGCCCAGCGGTATGTTCATGAAATCCTGCAACCACATGTGTTGCCACTCATGCAACGGCTCCCAGGAGCCATTTTTCAACAAGACAATGCTCGGCCTCATACGGCAAGGGTGTCACAAGACTGTCTCCGCACTGTTACTACCCTTCCTTGGCCTGCCCGATCCCCAGATTTGTCTCCAATCGAGCATATCTGGGATCATTTGGGACGACGAGTTGAGCATCCCACGAGTTTGAACGAACTAGAGGCAAGGTTACAGCAAATATGGAACGAAATGTCTCAAGACATCATACAGAACTTGTATGACTCAATGCCCGATCGTATCGCATCGTGCATTCGCGCTAGACGGGGTCCAACGGAGTATTAACTCCTCCGTTCTTTTGCCTTTTTCTCTGAAATAAATTATCCTTTTTCTTTGATTTTCGTATCATTTACTTATATCAAAGTAGTCATTATGTATGTAAAATTTCGTTTCATTTTGATGACTCCTTCTTGGTGCGCTAATTTTTTTGTCCATGAGTGTATATTGCGAGATATGCTGAGCATAAATTATATTTTTTCGTTCAAAATAAGTTTTTTAATGAAATAATTTCTGGAATTAAATCTTCGTCTACATCTTTGTCATAAAATTGTACAAAATCCCGTGATTGTCTCTAGTACATTGTTTCCATTTTTTATATATTGATTATTAATTTGACACTTGAATTAATTTTAAGTATGTTTTTGAATCTTTCTTCTACTTGCATAATACCTTTATGAATTGAAAAACAAAAAAATTAACCTAAAATTATGCCTGGTATCATGATACTTTATCTTTTGCTGACTTACTTATACTTTACCAAAAGCTGCGTCAAGAATAATTATTTTTGCTTCCAATAATGTGTTAGGGGTGTTGGATTTAGACAATATTGTAAACCATTCGGTTAAACTTAATATAAATGACATTTTTTGTAATCAGTTTAGTATACTTTGAGAGTCTGATACTACTGAGTCATCATTATTTGTGTCAATAAGCTCTTTAAGGGTGTGTTACTACAAGTGTGTTTAAGTTGAATTTAGTATGAATTTAGTGAATATTCTGGCTTCCCAACGAGTATCACACAATAGTTTAAGCGTCCTATTTAAATAGTTTTCCAAACTCTCTAACCGTTTAGGAAATGCAGAAAATAAATAGCATAAGCGTTCTTTGTGTCAATAAGCTCTTTAAGGGCATGACAAGTTTATTTAAGTTGTTTATAAACAGTTGTAACTGAATCTATTCTGGCTTCCCAACGAGTATTACACAATAGTTTAAGCGTCCTATTTAAATGTATTTTCCAAACTCTCTAACCGTTTTGAAAATGCAGAAAATAAATAGCATAAGTGTTCTTTGTGTCAATAAGCTCTTTAAGGGTATTACAAGTTTTTTTAAGTTGTTTATATACAGTTGTAACTGAATCTATTCTAGCTTCCCAACGAGTATCACACAATATTTTAAGCGTCCTATTTAAATGTTTTTTCTAAACTCTCCAACCATTACGGAAATGCAGAAAATAAATAGCATAAGCGTTCTTTGTATCAATAAGCTCTTTAAGGGCATGACAAGTTTTTTTATGTTGTTTATATACAGTTGTAACTGAATCTATTCTGGCTTCCCAACGAGTATCACACAATTGTTTAAGCGTCATATTTAAATGGTTTTCCAAACTCCCCAACCGTTTCGTGAATGCATAAAATAAAACCATAAGCTTTCTAAAATGCAAAAATAATCTTTATAATATATGCTACTAGAGGGCTGCATCATAAATTAACAAATTTAAAGAATTTGTTACCGGATAAACAATACATATATATTTCCTCATGATGTAATTTAATTATTCTCGAGTGTACACCTTAATACTTACTCCTCATATTGCTCCCGTTGCCCTACGCTTATGATTTATAATTCACAATATCTAAATCAAGCTTAGTTAATATTTTTAAAAGCGCATTTTCTAATCCCTCGCCACTTGCATCGGATACTGCAATAAGTCCTATAAATGATTCATTGCTGATTAGTTTCTTGTCTGCAACCGTGATATTATCTTTACGCATCCAATTATTATCGATGTCTGTTCCGTGGGGAAATATAGACGAGACAATCCATTTTAATGCTATAATGTGCAGAGGATTTTATGTCAGTTTTAACTTTATTAAAGTATCGGACTACTTTTGAAAAGTCGATTTTGACGAAATTTCCGGATTTTTTTAAATTCCTTTTACTTGAAGAATGGGAGTTTTAGTTTATGTTTTTAAATTTGCTTTTGGTTTTTCTCGACGATCATCAGAAAGGAAATTAAGAATGATTTAAAGATGAGCAGAAGCTGTCAATTTCAATGCATGTGAAACTGTAATTGAGTTATCTTAAGAAATTATCTTTCGTCAAAAATATAAAGGACTATCGTGATTACTCAAAGTATAATCTTGGTATGCCTATGAAAGTTTTAGGTAATTTTTTTATAATAGAGTAAAACCTCGTTTGTCCGGACTAACTGCGACCATAGGAAATCCGGACAATAGAAAATACGAATAATCCGGGTAATATGAGTAAAAAGCAAACCAAAATCCCTAACTATGCAGACTTGCCGTTTATTACGATAAAAAAAACTATGTTTTGTAACAAATTATAATAGTATTGTTTACAAGACATTAAAAAATATGAAAATAACTTTTCACATAATTTCTTAACAAAGAATCGGTAAGTGCAGTAATTTTTTCTTAAACTCGACAAAAAGCATTTCATTATCATAACTTATTGTACTTCCGGACTTGTAGTTACGTTCTTGCTATCATAGTTAAAAAATTATTATCTAATGTGAACATTAAATAAAAAATGTCTATGAAATCTGACAATCTACAAATCTGATCCGGATCAACGAGTTACGGATAAACGACGTTTTAACGTAATTAATTACATATTTGGCTCTAGGTATATTATTTGTTAATTTATAGCTGTATTTAAAAAAATCTCACGAGACATTACCGAAATCTGCATGTATTTGCATGCAATCACCTGTACTTTTTTTAGATTTCAAAATAGGTATTCGTGTTAACTTGACTACACTCACAAGTGCCTTATGTACATATGATAAAGATAAATTTATGTTATATGCGTAATTTTGTTTTGTAGAGCTAGAGCCATTTACGTAAAAATTTGTTAAATTTCGACCCAAACTTCTCAATTTTGTAAAAAGTTGCATAATTATGGTCTGTTTTGCCCTATTTTATATTTTGGGGCTATATTCCTTCGAAAAATGAAACAGAAATTTTCTCTAGTACATTTTTTGATTATTTAGAAAAAACTGCTCGGAACGTAGTCGAATATCTTAAGCACTTCATTAGTTAAAGCCGCAATTAAATTCCTCCCGTGATCTATGTGCCGCATGGGGCACAGTTATTTTCTTTGAATTTTTAATTCTGTTTACATGATCCATTAACGCAGAGTCATATTTCTTAACAATTTGATTAAACTTTAAAAAATTAAGTTTTTTAGTTACTTATCCATTGTTTAGTTTTCATATTTTTTTATGTGAGTACCCCTTAATGAAAGATTGTTATTAGATAAGTGTAAAATCACACGTACAATTTTTCATAATTTGAATCAAAGAAGTTTTTTTTTCTTTGTAATCATTAATTTGATTCGTTTTATCAATATTTGAAAGGGAAACTCTATTAATTTAAAGGGACTCAATATCAAAAATATTTATTTTGTAAATAAAATATACCTTAAAGTATGTAGATCATGTTTCAATAAGACATTATCATTATAGATAATAAAATGCAATAAATTGTCAGTATAATAATAACTTTTTAAAAATATTGAATTTTCTTTTAAAATTCAGCAGTTCTAAAAGTCCTTTTTCTTTTCCAATTTAGGTATTTGGAATTTGATTTACTTATCTTTTATTTAGTGTACTTTATTCCACAAATCTAAGTATCAGATTCTTGATGAAAAGATTAGATTAGGAGAAAAAAATTAATAATTGGATGTAAATGTAAAATAACCTATGAAAATAGCATTTATTTAAGTTCAAATAGTTTTTAATTTAAAATTTCAAACATATCAAAATATCGATGATTAGCTATTATGCCTAGAATCTAAAGTTACATTAAAAAATTTCAAAATGTTTGCTCAATGACTGTGGAAGCCTTAGATTTTGATAACAGAGAAAATATCAAATATTACAATCTGAGAAAACGATTTTAAGCATTTCAATTACAAAACAAGCTCTTACCAAGCAATGAAAGAATAAATGTATCAGACGGAAGCTAGTGTTCTTGAATTTCAATGTTTTGTCCAATTATATAAACCTTGTATATGTCATGTAGGTTTATGATGGTTTCTCTATTTTTAGAAAGCTTCTCTATTTTTAGAAAAGTAAACTCATTAAAAACCATATACTGCATCTTGAACTTTCGAATAAACTAACCAGCTCCGATTCTATTTTTTCACTATTCGCCATGGTTTTACGGTAATCAGATATAATATGCTTTTTTATATATGTAATAAGATGTACGCATTTTTTGGTAAAGTATGTTGATTATTTTACTTAAGTTCAGTTTCGACACTTAATAATCTAATTCTATCATTTATAACCTCTGGTCATAAATAAAGATCACTTGTATTCACTGAATCACAGATATTACTTATGGTCTGAATACCGTGACTTGCAAACTGTAGTTATTTCTCAAAAAAATTTAATATTTTTTTACACTATTTCTGAATATTTGTTGCCCACTTGCATAGACTTTCTTCTGGTTTTCTGCTTGAGTTGGCTGAACCTGAATTCCCGAACTATGAGTAGTTTCATAACTATTAGAATTATTTTGCACCCAGAAACCCAGACATATAATTTCTTGGCTTAGACACTACGGGTACTGAAATTACTAAAATTTAAATCATTATGTGGTGTTAACAAAACACGTTTACTTTCTTTACAATAACTGTAGACAGTCTACATCGGCAACACAAATCGTTACCTTATTATTTGACAACTGAGGCCGAAGCAGCCAAGTGGTAAAGACGTTGGAACCCGGGCGCAAGGAGCCCAGTTCGAAACCCAAAAATTACCACTGAATGCCTTCGTTTCTACGCTGGGTATGAGAACTTTAAATTTGTAAGCCGGATAGTCTTTCCTTGCGATATGTGGTTGGGAATAGTTAAGAGCCCACTAGATATCTACCCTAGGGATTCGGGTCAAAATTCAGGTGGCAAGGAGGAGCAATGATGACTCACCTATATGAAGCTCCTAAATAAAGAGTAGTGAACAATTTTCCAGGTTAAGGTATCCGTACACAGTTGAAACGGCCTATGCGATCAAAAAATCAGTTTTTCTCTTATACAATAATATCAAAGCCTAATCTTTTATCTATCTGAATCTGTTTGAATTGCGTGTCTATCTAAAATAAATGCCAAGTAACAGCAATTTCAACAACAGTTGTCAAAGGATTTTAATTCAGGAAGTAGCTTTTTCTCAAAATGAACTTTTTAATCAGTTCTCTTTACTCAAAACATCTTACAGTAAACAGTTATACATGAAATACCTTAAAATGTTGAATATTTGCTCTTCAAAGGTTTATAAAGGGAATCGACTACGCTCATCATTGTAGATCACTCAGTATTTTGTTTACATTGGTATGAGTTGCAAATGACAAGGAATTTTAAGCAATTTTTTTGTACATCAGTACTTAAACTGTTGCAGCTTATGAGATAAACAGAATATTATCTTGAGAATACTCTATTCTCCCCAAAAGGTTATTATCTTTATTCTGCAATTAGTAAAAGGATAATATATTTGTTTATTTTTGAGTTAGCATGTTTTGCAGAAATGTCAAATTTGCACCTAGTTTTTCCAGTTGAAAATATTATTTTATTGTAACAGCTAATTTTTTATGCATTTTTCCATGCTTTAACTTACATCTCATCATAAAAAATAAATAAAAAGACAAAATTAAGCTTTTTTAATCACCTCCGAAAGTGTACGGATGCCTCCGCAAATGCCTCCGCATTGGCAACAATATTATTCGCAAACTCTATAAAATGTAAGCCCTATACGAGTAAGAAGAAATTGTAAAAAGCAATGTAAACGTGTACACGAGTTCAACTGTCTTACAGAGTTCAGACTTGCTGCTACGTATCTCATATATCTGTTGACGGTAGAATAGCGGAATCCGTAAATTTAGTGTCACATGAATCTTAATTCAGACCCATTCGGTTACTCTAAGGCAGTGGTCGGCAAACCGCGGCTCGCGAGCCACATGTGGCTCTTTGGCCCATTGAGTGTGGCTCTTCCACAAAATACCACGTACAGTGCGATTGAAACTGGTGTTCTTATTTCTATTTTTACATACTTAGTTGGTGTTTATGTATGGTATATATCTTTAAGCGAGTGCTCTGAAGCGACTTAATGAGAAAACATTTCCAGAAAGATTAAATGTCAACGCTTATCGTCAAGTCGTATCTTTGCATCGTGTTCTACAATCTATTACTTCCGAACGCGTGTTCCCACAGGAAAGTCTAGACTAGTCAAAATGTCTTCGAATATAACCAACCAGCAAGTCGAAGATCTTAAGTTGGTTTCATCTTTATCAATAGCAGTTGACGAGTCTTGTGACATAAATGATACAGCGCAAGTTTCACTTTTTGTACGATTTAGTTCATCTACAGATTCTAAAGAAGAACGTTTAGGATTATTGCCACTCAAAGGTCAAACACGTGGAGAGGATATAGAAAACGCTGTAATTCAGTGCATTGAAAAACATCATATTCAACTCACTGTCTCAAATTAAAATTGTCTCAATTTCAACAGACGGGGCGAAAAGTATGACAGGCGTAAGAAATGGGTTTGTTGCTATTTTGAAAGGAAAAATTAATCACGAGATACTTACTTACCATTGCATCATTCCTCAATAAGTGCTTTGTGCGCAGACATTTCCAGAAGAAATTTGCAAAGTTATGGAATTGGTGATTAAGATTATCAACTCCATTATAACTAAAGCTCTTAATCACCGACAATTAAAAGACTTTTTAGGTGAAATGGAGAGTGAGTACGCAGATCTTCTGCTGCATAACAAGGTACGTTGGTAATCAGGAGGAAACTTTTTGAAACGTTTCGCTTCCTTAAAAACAGAAATTAAAGCATTTCCCCTTTAGAAGGGTGTTTCACTATCCAGAACTAACGAACGATCAGTGGATCCAAAAAATTAATTTCATGGTAGACGTTACGTCTCATCTACGAGTCCGTATATCAGCTTAATCGTAAACTACAGGGGAAAGGAAACATACTTTTTTTGATGTTAGAAGAAGTTATTTCATTCGAAAACAAATTATCTCTTTTTGCTCAAGATTTTAAAAAATCAACTTCGATTCACTTTCCAAGCCAATTGAAATATTGCCAAGAAAATAATTCTGATATTGATATTTGCTATTTGAATACAACGCTTTTAAATATGAGGGAAGCTTTTCTCAACAGGTTTCAGGAAGTCAGAAACAGCAAAGCGACGTTAGCATTTCTAAAAAAACCCCTTAATGCTACTGTAACAGAATTAAATTTTTCTCCCTTTAATATTGACATTGGCAACTTTGAAATGCAATTGATTTGAAAAAACAAAGAATTGTGGAGCTCGAAATTTGAACGTCTTTGTGCTGATATAGAAATATAGCTATCTATATATTACGTACTTCTAAAAGGTGTTTCTTTGTTTTGTCCCTTTTACTCCCTTCATACTGAACCAAAATCGATAAATGAGGTACATTTTAAAGATTAAGTTCTCCTCCTCTGACGAATTGTTGATTCAGAATGACACATTGTATTGTTTGTTAAAAACTCGAATCGAAAAATTGACTTTTGACCCTAAAGTTCTTTCCCTGGATGCGTCGAAACGGCACGGTCCAATAGTGTGCACAAAGAGGTTTTGTAATGTAAATATAACATTTTCCACGAGTTTTTGTCGTAATTGACTTTCAATATTGTCTACAAAGGTGTTTTGACGTATACATATCTCATATTCCCCTGTTTTGTCTCATGCTTCACCTCCATTATTGTGGCCAAAGGCGTTTTGTAATTGGTTTTGTATTATCCTTACGCATCACTGTTATTTGACAAATAAACAAATGCTACAAATGAACCGGCTCTTCTTTCATCCTACTACAAACACCAACCCCGCTATTAAATTTATCGTAATTTAATCGCATGCGAAAGGGTCTCAAGGGCCACCTAGTATTGAAAAAAAAACAAATGTGAACAAATGTGAAACAAATGTGTGTTCAAAGCACAAGTGGTCTGCTTTGAAAGACCTGGAGAAGGAAGATATGTTGATTTTCAACACATGGAATTGTATTCCTGACTCATACATATAATCAGATGAAAAAAATAGCTTTTGCTGTAATTTTCTTATTTGGTTCGATAAATTCATACGGACAATTATTTTCAAGCATGAACCTCATCAAGAGTAAATTCAGATGTCTTATTGATGAGAACCTGGAATTGTGCCTAAAATTAAAAACAACAATATACAAACCCGACTTACCCAAACTTTCCGAGGAGATGCAAGGCCATTGTTCCCATTAGTGTTTGTCTGTCATTAACATGATTTAATTTATGGATACCTTACAATTTGATTTTATCAATTAATAATATCGTTATTAAGTATGATATCAAGTTTTATTCAACGCACCTATAGTTTTACTATGGCTTAAAACTTTAAGTAAAGTTTATGAAGTTAATTTTAGGGAGCGTTATGGAGTGAAAGAAGATCTAGTGTCGAGGATTGAGAAAGGTATGTTGAGAGGATTTGGACATATCGAGAGGATGAACGAAAGGAGATAGACGAAATAAGTATACAAGACGAGTATGTGTGGGAGAGTTGGAAGGGGTTGACCTCAGCGAACGTACCTCAATCAGATTGGGGATGTTTTTAGCAAAAGCCAGCTTTGGAGAATCCTAATTACGTTAATAACAATGTACCTACCTATATAGTTTAAGTTTTAAAAAATTGGCTCTAAAAAGATAATTCAATCGTTGTACTGTTGATATTTGGCTCTGTTGACTAATGAGTTTGCCGACCACTGCTCTAAGGAGTAGTGAATGAGTTATTCAATGCTCATTGGAGTAGGAAGAAAAATAAAAAATAAAGACTCGCAAAGTTAATTTGACACGACACACTCAACAAGGCTGCAAGATGCTGAACCCACTTACATACAGAATTCTGCCTGAACATGACTTGCGCCACCTCTGAATATTTTCAGAGAGAACGCGACTCAGATTCATGCAACATGCTACAATTGGAACAGTATATTTCATTTCCAAAAATTTCTAATTTAGAGTAAGTTTATACCCCCCACTGCATTCCAATTGCAATCCACTACACTCCACTGCACTCCAATTGTTGCCAGATCTAATTTTTAGAGTATATTAGTGGTCCGTAACTAAAATGAACCTACTCAAGTTCTCGATTTTTTTTCCGTCTTTGAAATTTGATAGGTGCAACTCTTCGAGTATCCTGTTCAATCAGCTTCAGATTAGTTTCTTTCATTTAATTCTATAGATTAAGCTTTTCTCACAAAGAAAACAGGATCAATGATAGATTACATAGAAAAACCCGAACGTAAAGAATGCTTTGTAGCAGAGAAACTCCTAAAAACTCGTTAATAGGATAAAAAGTTCTTTTATAACACATACTTAAATGCATGTTTTCAATATTCTCAAACACGTGTACCTATATATATATATATATATATATATATATATGCAATGAGCTATAATTTATAAACAAGAGAGATGCAGTCGGGGATCCGAGAAAGACCTTTTATTAGGTTTCAGCATCATGAAGAAAGATTTCGGGAGACACAAAAAGCGAAAGACGTGCGTTATATTTCAATATATCAAGAGAAGAGCAGTGGCCTTACTATCAAATTTGATGATTTAAGGGTATTGATGGGTATCAAATTTGATGATTTAAGGGTATTGATGGGTATCAAATTTGATGGCCGTAAGTATCAAATTTGAAACTTCCGGCTAGACTATCAAAAAGCACCGGAGGGTCTTCTGTTCAGATTGTATAAAATGAATGTTTTCCTTTCAAGTCTGACAAGATTACCAGACGTCCTCGATAAACGAGATTTTTTAAGTGTCCCCCCAGCCAAAAATCACACAGTTTAAGATACGGAGATCGAGATGGCCAGGTTGTTGGAAACGCACGACTGATTATTCTGCTATTAGGGAAACCTTGTCGAAGAAACTGCCGTACATAATTTGTGGAGACGCTCCATCTTGCATAACACTAATTGAGTCAAGCCATTGCCGCTGTTGCAAATCGGGTACAACAAGAGTTTTGAGCATCCTTTTATACCTGTTGGACGCCATGGTGTATGCCACAGAGCTATTGCGTGTAGCCTCTTCGAAAAATAAATGTCCAAGAATGAAAGTGGCTGTAAATCCCCACCAGGCTGTAACTTTCGGTGAGTTGGGTGGAATCTGTTCGAAGGTACGGGTTTTTAAGTGTCCCAAATGCGACAGGTAGTGTTGTTCACTGCTCCAGTGATTTTAAAATGGGCCTCGTCACTCCACAGAATCTTCCATGGTCATGATGCATCCACTTCAATTGTAGCAATGAAATGTCAATGAAGAGGTCAGTCGCTTCTCCCTATCGATGATCAGTAACTGTTACAGCTGATTTTATACGGAAAACAACGTACCATTTTTCTCTACGTTCCACTTGTGCTATAGGGAACACCCAAGTGTCATGACACTGCACGTACCTTACTACAGTCTACTGACTGTCCACTGACTGTTCAACAAAGCGGTGGCAACATCTTCAACGACATCGGAACGAACCGGTTTGCGTCCTCGACCCTGTTGAACTCCAAGATGTCCAGTTTTCTCGAATCGAATGATCATTCTAATGAGACCTTTTGGAAGAAATGGTCCTTTTCGTAAATTCTTAAGTCGGCGAAGCTTTCGAAGTGCAGCTACAGCATTTCCTTTGTTATCCTAAGATAGCTTCAACAGCAAACCGCTTTCTCGCTGCGTGATAAGAATGGCATTCCCTAGTTTTTACCCTCTTATATACTCAGAACATGGATGCAAACCATGGGTTTATACAAATTTTTGTGCATACAGTGCGAAATTGCAGTTACAATGGCAGTTTAAGATTCTTTTTATCAAAGTTGACTTTCCATTTCTGCATCTTTGTTTATCCTCTAGCTCAATGTTTCTCAACCGGTGGTACGCGTACCCCTTGGGGGTACGCGAAAATCTGTAAGGGGTACGTGGTTAACTACCAAAAAGTATACAAAATTATATTGATACATGCTAGAATTGTATTGTGACGAAAGTTTTAGCAATGATTTACAAATGAAAACTATCAGTAAAGCAGCAAGCAAACACGTCGCTCGTTGCAAGCAAATGCAAAGAACTAGCAGACATTGCTGTGAAGTACCTTCTGGGGTTTACGACAACTTACTTAGGCGAAAAAGGATTTTCAAGTTTAACTTACCTGAAGAACAAGTATAGAAGCATGCTTGTGTTGAGGATGATTTACGGCTGTATCTGACCAAGCTGGAGCTAAATATTGAGGAACTTTGTAAACAAAAACAAGCCCAGCGTTCCCACTAATTGTTTTCTGAGATTTTTTTAACTTTATGTCTGATTAAAAAAAATTGTAATAAAATGTCCAATAAAATAATTTTTTTGTTTTAAATTTAAATTACCTATTCGTAATTAAACTATAACAATTTAATGCTTAAACTTTAACTAATATAACACATTTTAATAAAACTAAAGTGTTTTTGTTGGGGGTACGCATAGTTAATGACACACAAAAAGGGGTACATGGGTGAAAGAGATTGAGAACCACTGCTCTAGATGATCAGGTTTTCGTTTCCGATCTTACATTCCTAGGTGATTCTGTTTTGTTTTGAGTTTTCTACCTCCTCCAGAAAAATGCGATATTTCCGGCCATCCAGTGGGGTTTGTAGAGGTATGGTCCGATTAAGTAACAGTGCCCCCCAGCGTCACGTTGTGTTTCCGGTCATACATTCCTAGTACTTATTGCTAGTCTGATGCCTACTATCACCCCTCTGAATTTGTCGGTCGAATTCGGCAATACCCTTTTTATACACGTATCACACACACATATATATATATATATATATATATATATATATATATGTAAAAATAATAATATATACTAGTAATGGTTGTAGCCGGGCACATAACATGACCGTTGAAATCATGAGTTTGTAGTCGTAGCTAAGGCAAATGGAAACTGTGGCGGGGCGAAGCAATGGCCGGGAGCTTCAAACATTTTGTATCCATAACGTGCAAAGTAGCGAGTGGCGAGGTAGATGGAGAGGCAATAAAACACTTCGGAACACATCAGGAAAAAGGCATCTGGTTCATACAAAGTCTTTATTTCCGACATTGTCTCGTAGAACATCAATTAAATTTACTCGAACACCTACCGCGACGCTGGCCGGGACGGGGACGCGGCCCCGCCCGTACAAATTTGACAGGAGCGAAAACTACATCTTTTCTGGCTGTGAGCAAACACCCAAAAGCTACGGAGTTATCGAGAAAAGCGCGGATTTTTTAGGCGGGCTGAACTGTAATTCGTTAAAAACTGACACGTGATTAAGTCGCGTCATATGAGGCGATGGTCTCGCGATGTTCCACGCCGTTCGCGTTATATAACTCTTATATAAGCTTTGGTGACACTTTGGTGCCTTAGGGGAAAAACTAATAAATTATTTCGGTTTGGATTTAGGTCGCGATTCAAATGTTAAGGGGACGGTATTCTGTTGCGTTAGGATGAAAACTTTGGAACGGGCGTGATAAATAATAAAAAGGGTTTTTAAATTTATTTCATATATATATTATATATATATATATATATATATATATATATATATATTCTCTTAATAGTTCCGTTCTATTGAAAGCTAATAAAGACATGAAACAAAGTCGCAATTACTTTTATGTAATGAAAGGAAAATGTCAGTGAATATTTAAATTTGATTCTTTTTTATAAACTCGTAAAAAAAATTTATATTAATGATGCGTAGTATCTGAGAGAAACCTTTACAGACACATGGGTAGATTAGATGGAGAGAAAACTATATTATATTAGAAAGGGAAAATAATTATATTTTCCCATCTAAGTACTAATACCATACTAATTTATTATATAATTTTCTACATATTTATCTGTTTTCTATATTATAATTGAAAGTTATTAAATACATAGAAAAAGATATATGAGGATAAATATGTTGTATGTGCATAATTTGCATAAAAATAATATAACATATTAATAATGAAGTTGTTAATAATAAATTAATAAAAATAAACGTATTAATAATAAATGACTCTTGTATCAAACTCATATAGAAGTAATTACACATACTAGCATAAATTTATATGCGTGTTCCATGCGTGGCATTTTTGGTGTTTTTACTTACCGTATTAATTTCAGTCTAACTATTTAACTCATCTTTTATACAGATATGGTTCGTAAAAACCTGAATGCGAGTTATCATCGAATACTCATGATACGTTGTATGAAAACATGATGGTGGAAAAAACTCCCACCAGAGGATAGGGGTGATCTTTACATTCGAATAAAGGGAAGACCAGAAGTAGGTAGTATGTACTACATGACACAGCTCCTAAGTCCTAAATTATTAGAGAGAACAGGTAGACCCTCAGATGCGTATTCGGGTTACTGCGTAGCGACTGGTCTGCAGGTTTTTTTCACGTCGTATACCTAACGGTTGGGTCGATTTATTGATATGACATTACATTCGAATAAATTGAGTATACATACCCGCGGGCGCGGTGGCCCAGTTGGTTAGAGCAGTGGGCCAGAGATCTTGAGCATCCCTGGTTCAATGCCCGTCCCTGCAAATCCACCGCCGTGTTTACTAATGGTGGCCGGGGCACGTAAAATAGGTCGTGGCTTGTAATGGTCCTCCAAGTTCTCAAATTACCTCTGGATGTGCGGGGTCAAGTGTTCCGGTCTTGTCACTTGACTCGATTCATAATTACGGGACTTAGGCAAGTCGGACTCCACCCCTTGTGGTGCTAATCCAAAGCAGGAGCCGCCCCTTTCAGCTCAATAGCCTATTAGGACCTGGTGAAAGGAACCTCCAACCAGGCGGCATTAGCAACAACACTGGATACCTGCATAATGGGACATGACGAGTCACTGGTCAAGCTGTTTAGGGCTTTTACGTGCGTTCTAGTGAATCACTGAAGCGGTATTTATCTTAAAGTCTTGGGTAAATTCAGGTCATTTCCGCCGTCATTGTTTATGCCGCACAATTTTAGAAATGTCAGTTTGAGAACAGTTGAAAGTTTATTCACGAAGAGAGAACGCACTAAGATCCATTCGGGCCAAATGTAACAACCAAAATTTACATCGTTTTAGACAGCGGAAAACAGCAGAATGGCAACGAATTTCTTACTACATTAATTGTATAGTTTAAAGATGTGAAAATGAAGGAAGTTGACAGGTTGTTAAACGTAAAAAAAGAGATTGGCTTTTTAATTGACTTGAGGGGTGATCAATTGTTGGAGAATCCAAAAGGGCAAATTACTTCTGCAGGCAAACTGCAGGCAATCCATCCCATAAAAATCCAAGGATCGTCTACTTTCATCTTATTTCGGGCCAGAATCTCAATCCTATTTAAATTCTGGCCCACAATTTATAGAAGCATATTATCTTTTATGGATATGGGCAAGAGTGACAGCGGTTTATCAGTCAACTTTAAACGTTCACGGTACTTTGAGATTATTTTTCCCACGACATCAATTTATGTGTCATTTTTGATCCAAATTTCTAAATTACCTTCGATTTTGCCTGCAAATAATAAATATTTTCGTTAAGTAATTATTTCAGTTATTTCTAAATAGAACTCATTTAATTATTCAACTCAAACTGAACCTTAAATATCATCTACACATAATCTAGCTGTATAATTTCCTTTCTCAATGCTATCGGTGGAAATAAATAAGCTTTTTTATCTTAGTCTTAAATAAATAATTTTTCTCAGTTTCAAAGTTAAATCCCTTAAATTTTCTTCACCTAAAAAATGCAAATATTCTTAACTGAATGTTCAAATTAACACCTTGTAATTAACGTGTTCATTATGTAATCTCCAGATGGTTATTAAAGCAATAGGATTTATTGCATGAATCCTAAAGCTGAAAGTAATCTCATTTTAAATTTGAAAAAATAATATCACAAATAATCCTGCGCCTAGATGAATGCTAAATAATCGAGAAAGTCTGTTCACAGTTGCAAGTTATCAAATCATTGGTTCAAGCTCATATTGTGTGCAAAATATTCAGAATATCCATAGCATATCATACAGCTGACATCAAAGGGAAAACTTCCTTATTAATGCCCGCTCTTTCGCATAAATAATTCATTATTGCGAAAATTCTTGCAAAGGATCCCGTCTTTGTATTGATAATTGAATTGAGTAACTCATTGAAGTCAAAGTGCTGTAACTAACAGACATCAAAATACAGTAATGCTTATTTCGTATGTAAATGTCGTGATAGGCAGTCTATATAAAGTATGCTGATCAACTTCTGTTTAGTCACAATTACATAATCCACAGGAAGACGTTTTTGGACGTTTTTTTTCTCCTACAGTAGGCAGAAGTTCCTATGTATACACATGGGTTTCCCAGTCGTAGCACAACATGTGATACTTAGAATCCACGTCCATGGAAGTTTATCACCAGTCTTCAAAAATGTTAAAGTTAAACTTTTTACTGCAAGGTACGGGGTAGCCTAGAGGTGGGCGGCTTAAGCTAGTAACTGGGGAGCTCGATTCGAAGTGCGAATATGCCATAAAATACCTTCATGTCTAGGCCGAATATGGACAAGTTAAATCCGTAGACCGGAAAGTCCTATGTGGCCCAAGAGGGTGGGAGAAGGTATGAGCTCCACAGATGTGGGCCCTAGAGAGGCTCGGTTAAAATTGAGGTGGCACCAGGATGTGGTGTTGACTGAAAGTAACCAACAGATTATATACGAACGTCTTAATGAACAAGTGTACCGCGTTGGCAAACAACGAACAACAGTTTTTTGCTACTACTTGATGAACTCAATTATCTTTGTCTCACAACGCTTACGCATTGTGAACTTACATGAAAGTACATAATTCAAAGGAAAGCATCTTTTAAATGAACTTTGTTTATCAATAATAAACTTTATTTCCAATTATGTTTCTTTTAAATTCCAAAATGAGATTGTAAAGAAGTATGTTGTTTAAAGTTTCCGTTACCAGCGAGCTTTAAATGTCCCCTCTTTAAATAATGAGTACATTTTAGTTTCTATGAATTAGCGAATTTAAGGAAAGTTTGGTACAGTAGATATTTATTATGTAAGTATTGGAGAAAAATGGAAACTTCCCTTGGCAACAATGGGCAACTAAACACCAAACGCGTCAGATCGGATAACCTAGGAATCTCATTAGTCTCTAATGGTCCTAAATACTATTCATTGTCGCCAATTAAAGTCGTCATTTTGATCTGATACATATAAATGCATTCTCGTTCCTTAGAGTTTCTACTCTAATGACCTGTGTAGAAATTTATTTATTTCACTAAGCATTTAAGCTCTCTGGAGAGATAATTTCTAAACTATATAACTTATTACATCTTCAGTTTTACATTATATCCCCATTAAAATTTAATACGCATAAATAGTTCTTTGAAAGATTTTTTTTTATCAATATCATTTTAAAATGTTAATAATAAAATAAATAAAAGTACTTTGTATATATTTGTATAAATTTTGTCCTCGGTTCTAGGAATTCATTGATATAGAAACGTAATTATATTTGAAATGAATCCATCGTACATAAAAATGTCAGTTTTTGAAACTCCAATATTAATTAAAATGCTTAATCGTCCGTAAAAGCACGCTGGGACATCATCAAGCCCTCAGATAGGGAAAATAAGGGTTTATAACCAAGAAATATAGCGAATCATAAGTCAATTAAATATTTAAATTATTTCACTTGTTTTTATTACTTGTATATCGTTCTTATAAGTATATCATTCTTATCGTTCTTATAATTTTGTTTCATATAAGTAAAATAGCTTTCATACTTTTGCAATAGTAGTCAAACTGCAAAAAATATACATTGAAACTTCTCTAAATAACTTTCTATCATGATATACGCTCTATGCAATTTTTAATCAGCTCTAAACAAAATATGGGCGTTTAGACTAGCGCTTCTTAAACTTTTTACATTCATGACTCTTTTTTATCATCGAGATTTTTTTCGCAACTCTAGGAAATAAGGTTATAAAGATAAACATTTTGTCATAAATAATTTATTTCTTTGGTAAACATATATACATATGAGAAATGGTAGTTTTGATACATGTTTCAAGTATACAAAAATTAATGAAAGGAAATCACGTTTTATTGAGACGGATGTGGTGGTTTTATGCTGCATAGCAAATTATACATTGGTGAAATGTTTGACACTACCGGACGTAAAGCATGTTCAATGTTTCTCAGCGTTGATCACTGGCCCACACCGACAGTATACGACGCATACACATATATGCCGCTCCCCGATATCATTAAAAAATTGTTATTTATAAATTAATGCTCATCATTAGTTTTATCCCGCAATGGTTTCGTTTAAATCAGGGGGGCCCAACCTTTTTATAGTACCGTACCTGTACGTTGTAAACAAATTGATGACGTACCGGTAGACCAAAAATTTTGAAATGGGGAATAAAATGTAAGGATGAACAAAATAAATTAGGATATATATAAAAAATCATTTTAAATAAATCTCCTGAGCTTAATACCCTTACCTTAGCAGTTTCTTAATATTTATTAATAACACAATTACTATTGATTAATAATATGAAATTAATTTAAAGATGTTTGAAGCACAAAACACTATTTTTAGTAGAACTCAGACACAGATATAATTCGCAAACACAGTTATAGATACAGTTATAATTCGCAGGCGAGTGCCAAATTTTTATGGGGCGGTCATAGATAACACATTCACGTGTAGACCTCATCTTTTGAGATTAGGTAAATCCCAATAAAGTATTACAACACAAACAATGGATAAGAAATTCCAAACTAAAATATTAAAACGTATGGATTATTAGTTATTAAGTCATTTCTTTTCTTTTTTCGTAATACAGATTTTTCATAGATTTTTGTTTTAAATTGTAAAATCATTTGCGTATCGGTAACTGCTTGCCCGCGTACCGGTACTGGTACGCGTACCCAAGGTTGGGAGCCACTGGTTTAAATATTTTAAATCATAGATATTTTAACTATGTTTGAATAAAATATGAGGAACATGCATTCAGTACATTTGAAGAAATAAAATAAGATATACGTCTTAGTTACTCGCGGCGGGCGACAAGAGTTCAATTCATGTATCAGAATCAAATTTTCTAGACCCAAAAGAGTCGCTTTGCGACCCTCGGTTTAAGAAAAGCTGGTTTAGAGGGATGGCCATCGAATAGTGGTGGCCAGTTAGAGACGTTTCAGAGCATTTGCTTAAAAAAAACTAACACAAGGTATATTTTATCAAACAAAAAATAAAATTTTCCATTCAAAATTTATGTAGAATAAGATCTTTCGATACATGTTTCAGTTTCGAAGAAAGTTTTTTTCCTGATAATAGTGTTTTAAATAGTGTTTAAATTAACAACACTGCATCAATATATAATTAGGCCTCTGTCATAGGGACATGACAGTAGTGTCACGGCCAGGGGCAGGAGCATTGAAAAGTACAAAATAAAATAAAATAATTGTTAAATGCAAGAAAGAAACAGGGCAATAAAAGAGAAGGGAAGAAAGCCATAGACCGAAACGAAATTTAGAGATTGTGTTTGTAGCAATAAATAGAAGATAAAAGTTGAAGAGAGTGAGTTGCAAGAAGAGAATAAAAGAAAATTTATGATGGCTATAAAACAGCCCACCCTGCTTGAAGCCGAAACATGGGAAAAAGTTAAATTTGAGGGAGAATTTATAAATCCCGCCCTCGATGCGCATTGGTAAAAGGGGAGTTCAATGCATGTTCATTGGTAATTGAGGAGAGGCACCACGGACGAATGGTGATGGCATGATAATTTCCATATAACCAATGGAAATTATAAGAGGCGGAGACATTAGTAAGAAAATATATGAAATAAAAAATAGTGTGAAGGCAGAGATAACCTGAGAAGTGAGAGTCAGTCAGAACTTTGTGAGAGGTAGAAGTGGTGTCAAGGCATATAGACGTATGAGGAGAATGCATTAAAAGTTAGTGAACCGATGCTGACAATGCCCAAGTGTCCCGTGTAGAATGTTTGCCATGAACGACGGAGCCGTATTCCAGACAAGAAAGTGCCCTAATTCCGTGTGATGATTGTCAGCGTGCACGTGAAACGAGCACGTCAACAAAAAACCTAATAATTAAATTGCAGAGTAAAATCGCAGAAGAAACGTTGTTACAATAGGTATACGTTAAAACTATTGATGAAAGCATAGACGACAAGACTTTTTCAACAATAACAATTCAAATTTATTTGTTTAAAATATTAAAAGTTAGTTTAACAATCTTCAACAATAAAATATCCATATCAATCAATAGCGTTCTCTAAATTCATTAAAAAAACAAGTCTCATATATACAAACAACAGTGTCTATACACTGTGATGGAATTACCTCAAGTTAGGCATAGGCAAAGACTGTTAGCCCCTTATTCTATTTTCTTTACTGCGTCTTAAACTTAAACTATAAATCAACATTACCTTTCTTCAGATTGTCCTCAGCTTCATTATCTATCTACTCATCGGTAGTCGAGAAAAGCTCCTCCTTCTCCTCCTGTTTTCCTGAATCGTATGTGAGCCTTATATACGCCTCATCTAATGATATTCAACGATCCGGTTTGTTTAAAACGCACCAACTACTGGAAACTGAATAATAAATTATTTACGGTAGCTTCTTCACAGCTGTGGAAATTCGATTAAAGATTTGATCCGGTTATCAGGTTTTATGATCAAACCGGTCTAAAACAAATGACGCAATACCCGGAAAGGCAAGTACATGATTCGTTTCACAAGTAGTCTTTAGTGTAACTCGCTAACAAATGCCCCCCCACTTGTCTTTTCGACATAAACTAGTAATATGAGAATTCAAAACCATCACAGTTTACATTTCGATTTTTTTTTTCTGTCAGAACTAGAATACATATAAAACAATTAATTCAAACCAACATTAGTCTTGTTAACAAAAATGCGATAGCAACATATAACAACAATAATACAGTCTTAACTTAGGAATACACAGGTACAAAACAAATTGCTGAGAAGGTTCAAATCTGCAAGTTCTAAACAAAAGTTATTTCTGCTTCTGTACACTATTGTTGGCTGAAAACCAATATAACAATTAACAAACCACAATAAAGAGTTAAAACATACATTGACTAGGACACGACTACATTCAATCATATTCAAATATCAATACATATGTACGTGGGCGCCCACTCATACAAATTCATTCAAACACATAAAACAAATTGGTTTTCCATTGAGAAGTTATCGTAAAATTTTTAAATATCTAAAAAACACAGAATACATCCCATAATATCGCACTGCATAAATATCAGAAAAACAACTCACATACAAACACTGAGCTTTAAACAAATTTTTCATTAGACAAACTTTCCTTGATTAGGTGGATGGAATAATTAACGTGGCAGTCCCCTCAACAAAACAGGGATTCACCAAAATAAAAAAACATACCCGCGACCCAAAGCCCTCCGGTGCCTCGACAAATTTACAAATACACCACCTGAACCACTCTGACAATTACATTAGCACCTAACCCGAGACGGTACGTTAGGCTGTTCGGATCCAGATGATATGCTGAAAAAATGTCACCTTAGACACCTTCAGACGTTTAGGTGGGGAAAAAACATCCACCCAAAACAAGTAAACAAAAACATTGCAAAATTCACAATTTCAAACACTAAGTGCACACACCACTTCAAAATAAATTCGTGCAAAAATTCAAGAAAAGTTCATGCAAAAATCTCATCACATAGGTGCCTCAGTTCGAATTTGGTCAGGGGTTTGGTAAAAGGATCTGCTAGATTTTCTTTACTTTTTATATAATTTATGTCAAATATGTTCTGATAAACTAGGTCACGAATAAAAAATAATTTGACATCAATATGCTTACTTCTATGGTTCTCTACTGGGGATTTAACAAAATCTATACACGCCATGTTATCAACATATAGAATTGACCTAAGCTTTCCTCCAAGAACTAACTTTCTGGCATAACATTCTTCTAGAATTCTATCAAACCACATAAGTTCCTTTGTGGCCTCTGTCATAGCGTAGAATTCACTTTCCATAGTTGACAACGACACGCACTTCTCCTTGAAAGTCCTCCACATGACTGGAGCCTTTCCAAGAAACACTATCTGTCCCCCCCATAGAAGTCCTGTCATCCTTATTGGCTGCGAAATCTGCATCGGTGTAAACCGTTATACTAGGTTCATTGCACGCAAGTTTAAGTTTAAAATTGTGTGTGTGTATAACATAGCCCAAAAGTTTTATCAAACCATCCCAGTGAATTCTACCAGGATTACTTTGGTATTGGCTAAAAATGTTAACGGCATAACTTATGTCGGGCCTGGTTCTACTAGCGAGGAACGATAGACAGCCTAGTAAATTTCTATAGGGATATTGTTTCATTTCTTCTATTTCAACATCTGATTGTGGACACTGTTTCTTTGAGAATACTGTACCCTTGCTGATTGGAAGTGAGGAAACCGGTACGAAGAATTTTGTAAACCTTTTACGAATATCGTCAATATAAATTGACTGACTCAACAAAACTTCTCCCCCCTTTTCTTCAAACTCAACTCCCAACAGCTTTCTAGTTTTTCCCAAAATTTTAAATCAAAATGTGTCTTCAACAATCCTATGGCTTTGTCTATTATCTCCTCGTCCTTACCGAACAAAACCATGTCATCAACATATAAAAGTAAAATCAACACACAATTAAAATCATATGCACAGTTACACCAATTTAGTTTGCTAAAACCTAGTTCTATCAATACTTTATGAATCTCGAAGAACCATTCTCTACCACTTTGATGCAATCCATAGGTAGCTTTATCCAATTTGCATACAAAATCTTCCTTACCTTCTACAACAAAACCGGGAGGCTGAGACATGTAAATATCATCTTTTAATGGTGCATACAGATAAGCTCCTTTGACATCACACTGTCTGTGGGTCCAACCCTGTAAAACTACTAAAAGTGAGAAGAAAAAACGAATTAGACTGAAATTAATGACTGGGCTAAAAGTCTCTTCGTAAGAAACTCCTTTAATTTGTTTAAAACCCTGTGCCACCAGTCTGGCCTTATACCTGGCCACCTCACCCTTTTCGTCTCTTTTCAACGCAAAAACCCACCGGCATCCTATGATATCTGTATCTGATGGTAACTCAACTAGGTGCCATACCTGTCTTTCTGTCATGACTTTCATCTCTTCTTCCATGGCCTCTACCCACTGTTTATGCTGTGGTGATTTCAATGCTTGTTTGTAAGTATTAGGCATCTGTATATCGTCTAGTCAAGAACTGGCATAACTTGTGGATGCGGTAGCTGGTTTATCCGATATTTTCCCTTTATATCCATTTTTATCTGAGGAATCGGAATGGATTCTTTCCAATCGACCAAATGGATTTCTTTTCCAATCGCTACTTCTAAGATCTTGGGCTGGCAAGGGACTCTTATCAATTTGGGTTTCTTCAGGACTATCTTTTTCCACCAAATCTTCGTCACTCTCACGGGGTAGATTCTGACCTAAATTGATAATAGAAACGTCTTCATCTTCCTCATGTTTGGAGTATGATTCGGTGTTAGGATTATCACTGGGACCCATCATTGCTCCACTGTCGCCTTCCATCCCTTGTGAATCCTCACAGAATCTGACATTTATGGTCTCCACCACATTATTGGTGTCTGGGAACCATATCCGATAACCCTTGGTGTTAAAGGCATATCCAATCATCACCCCTTTCTTCGCCTTGGCGTCTAACTTCGCTCTGTGTTGTCGTGGTACACCAACATACGCGATGGACCCAAACGGCTTCAAGTGGTTTACCGATGGCTTATACCCTCCAAAAAGCTCAAATGGTGTCTTACTTAGACCTTTATGTACAACCCTGTTCCAGACATAGGTGAAACTTAAAACTGCATCAGGCCAAAATTTTGTCTCTAACCCACTGTCTGCTAACAAGCACTTCGCCCCATTTGATACTGTCTGGTTGAACCTTTCTGCAGTACCGTTCTGCTCTGGTGTATGTGTTTGTGAGTTCATGTTTTACCCCATGATCATTGCAAAATTGTGTAAAATTATTGTTTGCAAACTCAGTCCCGTTATCGGTACGGATACTTTTTATTTTCCGCCCTAGGAACCTCTCTGCACGAGCGACATGATTTCTAAAAATCCGAAAAACCTCAGATTTTTCACACATAGGGTAAACAGAGCACTTACGTGAATGGTCGTCTATAATCGATAAAAAATATTTTTCACCGTTGCGACCAATAGTACTGCAAGGACCCCAAGTATCCATATAGATCAAATCATTGGGATATTTAGAGCGTCTAAAATTTACAGATTTAAAACTAACCCGTCTGAACTTGTTAAGTGTACAGGTTTCACAGTCAAATTATGATCTTCAAATTTTTCCAACCCCTTTATGGCATGTTTCCTAATTGTATCCCGGAACTACATATGGACTTATATGTGCTAACCTTCGATGTACCAGTTCATCGTCAACTTTCCTGGCCACACAAGCACTGCAATCCTCTCTTATTCTGGCAACTCGGGGATTTTTAGGACAAACCTGATATAAACCATTCTTTAATTTGGCAAAAAAAACAGTTTTATCATACCGGTTTTTAATTCTTACCATACCTTGACCGCCTTCGAACCTGAGACCTTGTCTGTCTAAAACAGAACCTGAATTAAATTCAACTTAAGATTAGGTGAATACATGACATTGTACAAATGGAATGTTCTGGAGCCAAACTGTAGCTGAATTGTCCCTCTACCTGTAATCGGGAATGTCACTCCTTCGATAGCTACGGATAATTTATCGTCCTTTATTTCCTCAAAATCCTGGAACCACTCCTTCACTTTACAAAAGTGATGACTAGCAGCAGTGTCGAAAGTCCATAAATTCGAAGATTCTTCAAAATTACTCATATAAGTTTGCACAAGATTAATCGAAGGAAATCTCACCTTCTTATTTGCTGAATTTGGTTTTGATTTATAACGCACAGGACTTATTCCACGTGCAGGGGAATGACTTCTAACTGCCGTACTCTTCCGATAAGGTGATGTATTTCTTGGTGGAACACGCTGTCTCTGTTGGTACTCGTTAACGGGATTTCCATTGAAACAATTTCTTTTAATATGTCCCACCTGATTACACCTAAAACATGTCATATTTTTCTTGCGTGTGACTGCAGAATAAGCTTTGACTTCATGCATTTTGTTACGGTCTTGTTCTCGTACCGTCAGTCTATCTTCCTCAGCTACCAGTTCTACGAGTATGTCCTTAAATTTAAATTTTTCTTCTGGCCATCGTAATATGGATTGTGAAATGCTATCATAAGTTTCTGGTAAGTAGCGTAATAACTGAAAACTAACGTAAATTTCCTTAATTGGTTGGTTTATACCTCGTAATTTTTCAACAATTCTCGTTAAACGTGCTGCAAACAGGCTAATTTTTTCATGTGGTTGAATTCTGCTAGAAAATAGTTCATTAATCAGTTGCATATGCCTCGACCTATTGTCGGGTTCAAAAAATAATTTTAATTTGAGCCATGCTTCTCGGGCATTCTCTATTCCCTCCACTATTTTCCGAAATTCAGGGGAAATATTTAAATAAATCAATGAAATTGCGGTTCCTGCACGGAGATTATAATCCCTAACGTCACGATATGTAACTTCAGGACCCGGATACTCTACCTGATTAGTTACACTCTTTGTAGTATCGGTATATTTACTCGCTGTGCTTTCAACTTCCGTTTTTTCATTCTTAGTTTTAAGTTTTGGTACTAGCTCTGTGCCTGCTACTATGCCCCAACATCCACGCTCCATAAGAATGTACCTCATATCTTCAGCCCAATTCCCGTAATTTGTTGCGTTCAGCTTCTCTATTTGGGTCTGCATTTTAATTGTATCCCCGAAATTCACACTTTTCAAAACTTCAAATTCTTTCAAAATACAAAATAAACTTCACTTGTCGTCTATGTTAATATGCATCAACATTAAACTTACTTCAATTCCATTCAACGCCCCCCCATCTTCAGGGCCACTGATATAGTATCAAAACGTAAAACATTATTATTTTCATGGGCGAAATATTGTAATAACATTGTTGCTAATAATCCTTTCTGTTGTTATGAGCGTATACCGTCAATAACATCTGGTCATTGCCTATTTAGCTTTTATGGTCATATACCTTCAGTAACATCTGGCCCATAACCTCTTTTATTGTCAGCGTGCACGTGAAACGAGCACGTCAACAAAAAACCTAATAATTAAATTGCAGAGTAAAATCGCAGAAGAAACGTTGTTTGTTACAATAGGTATACGTTAAAACTAATGATGAAAGCATAGACGACAAGACTTTTTCAACAATAACAATTCAAATTTATTTGTTTAAAATATTAAAAGTTAGTTTAACAATCTTCAACAATAAAATATCCATATCAATCAATAGCGTTCTCTAAATTCATTAAAAAAACAAGTCTCATATATACAAACAACAGTGTCTATACACTGTGATGGAATTACCTCAAGTTAGGCATAGGCAAAGACTGTTAGCCCCTTATTCTATTTTCTTTACTGCGTCTTAAACTTAAACTATAAATCAACATTACCTTTCTTCAGATTGTCCTCAGCTTCATTATCTATCTACTCATCGGTAGTCGAGAAAAGCTCCTCCTTCTCCTCCTGTTTTCCTGAATCGTATGTGAGCCTTATATACGCCTCATCTAATGATATTCAACGATCCGGTTTGTTTAAAACGCACCAACTACTGGAAACTGAATAATAAATTATTTACGGTAGCTTCTTCACAGCTGTGGAAATTCGATTAAAGATTTGATCCGGTTATCAGGTTTTATGATCAAACCGGTCTAAAACAAATGACGCAATACCCGGAAAGGCAAGTACATGATTCGTTTCACAAGTAGTCTTTAGTGTAACTCGCTAACAATGATAAAGACGACGAAGTCATCATTACGAGTGCCCGATGCCCAGAGTGATTCCACAGTCATCCAAGGTACCGACTTTGCGTTTCCTTTTTATATTGTTATCATTGCTTCTCAGTGTGTAGCCATAATAATTAAGATAGAGCGCGATGAGTATAGTTTTTGAATATAAGATGTTGAGGAATTGACCGATAATTCGTACAAACAATTTAATATAATGTTTTGCATATATATATGAATTAATTTAGTAGGAATAAAGTTGAAAGTAATATGTATAGATGCAGAACGAAATATTGTTATAATAAGTGAATGAATCAAATATAGGTGTCGTAAAGAATTAATTTAGTAGGAATGAAGTTGTGAATAATGTGTAAATGCCGGAGGAAATATTGAGTAATTTTGGAGTGTATTATTTATGTGTGTTAATATTCAATAAATTGATTTGTCAATATAACCAGAGTTATTTCCATTATTTGGGAAGCACATCAATGTACTAACCACAATCATGAACCAATAAATTACTAAATCAAAATCATAATTAATATAAGAATAATAAAATAACTCCCAATCATTTAAATTAAATTAATAAACAAAACTTTCACTGCTACAGCCTCAATCAATATCTGAATCATGTAATTTTCGATATTTAGTCAAATACCCAATTAATTTCTGAACCATATAATTTTCCTTTAAAAACTGTGAAAAACCCTAAACTGATATATTTAGCCGCATGCTTGCCTAACTCAAAATCAAGCAATTCATGAGAAGTCAACAAATTTAGGTTCAAAATGACACCCATTCCTTGTATACCTGAGGGCGAAAATTTCATCAAAAAGTAACCAGCGCTTTTTGAGCTCGGATTCGCGCAGTGATAAAATTTTCTGTTTTGAGAAAAGTGACATTAAGGCCTTTTTTTGCTTCAAAAGGTAGTCATGTTTGTTAACACATTTTTAGTCTTATCTCGAATAATTACTGGAATTTTTCTTCGGAACTTGTTTTAATGAACTCGGAGATAAATAAACTTCAACATTCATTTTTGTTGAAAACTTGGAAGGGTGGCTCGACCGGGTAATTCCGATGTCAAAAAGACCCTCCTATAAATATTTTCCATTAAAAATGAAATTTGTCATTCTCATAAGATTCCATTTTCTAATCCTCGTTTAAAACAAAAAGAAAAAGGAAATATTGTTCGTCATTTTTAAACTGTAATTACAAGGCAATGCAAAGAAGAAGAAAAATTATATATTTTATCCCTAGTAGTTAGGATGTCCCTTTATTCGGAGTGAAAATTAAAAAAAAGTATAGGAAAGTTAAAATAAATTTAATTTAACTATTTATTCTAAATTTCTTAGCTTAAAACCATTTTATCCTCCAAAAAAAAATCTAAAATTTTTTTAGAGTTATATTCATATAATTTAAAACAACCGCAGCCCTTTTACCTTACAATTAGAATCGGCGTGCTTTGAACATGTTTTTGTGGAGGCTTTCCTGTAAAAATCATTTTTTTTCTTTTGTGAAAGACTCATTCCATCTCGATTACTGTAACCCAGGGGTGGTACTCAAACTGCGACCCACCAAGGTCTAAAGTGCGGCTCGAAACACTCAAACTCATAATCAGGGAGGTAAATTTATAAGCAAAATTTCGAAAACTTGGGCCTAAAAAATACAAAACTATACAAAAATGTGCCCCATGCTGCTCACGTTATGGGCATCAACGAATCTTTGTGAATCATCCTATTCCAAAATGAAATAGGTGAAGAACGTATATTGAAATAGGCTTACCGATCAATACCTTGATGACGTATCTAGAGTAGCATGTACCTAGTACAAAGCTGATTTGTTTTAAAATAGTCAAAAGTTGTTTCAACATTAAAAATTACACTCAATTTCAAATAAACGATTGAATATATTTAGAATTTGAGTTTTATTTCTTGAATTATTATATTATGAACCATAACATTTTATGTGTGTCCTGGCCCTTAACCCCTTCTATTGAGTTTCTCAAATGTCTGCAGATGGTAAATTTAATTTCCCTTTTTCTTTAAGTTTTAGCTGGGTTTTTTTCGCCAGCCACTTTACTCGAGAGTTATTAATTTAAATTTTTTATAATGAGTCTTGTAAGAGCAAAGAATAATGAGAGGAAATTGTGGCCTCTGTTGATGAAATTTGCTTCAATGTCTAAAGACCTTCTATTTGTTAAATATATTAGATGTCAATAAATAATGTTATTTTTATTGTAAGATGTCGTTCAATTGCCTCGTAGTTTTTCTTAGTTTTTTTTAAGGTAATTCTTATTTCAGGTTTCCTTTACAGGGAATTTAAGTCAAGTTAATTTAAAATAATTTTCACGATTCAAACCTATACAGCAAGGGATCAGCAAACGAATCAAGTATTTTGTTTTAAAGGGTTATTGCTCCCAACAACAACGAAATTAACTTAATATGTTTTTATGCAATTACTTCTTTTAAAACACCTCTAAGAGTGTTTTCATCAATAAACCTAATAGGAATAATTATTATAGGAAATGATGTTAAATAAGTATTCTATGTAAGCTTTAACGTACTTAATTTTAATTTTCCCTCAGTTCAAAAAAATCAACATAACATGTGGATTATGTGAGATATAGTGTACATTATTATATTATGAGGTATGTCGTGTAACGTAGCACACATATGCATTTGGCGAGAAAAAAGGTTGAGTTCGACTGCTCTAACCGTTCATGGAATATTGAGATTCGAAACAATGGAATCCAAAGTTTTTTTGTTAGTAGTATTGCAAGTAAAAATTGATTTTATTATGTGTTCAAACGTTCGTTCACCCTCATTTCAGAAAAAAAACATCTGATATCTTTCGTATTGCTAATCGGTGAAACATGAACTGTCACGATTACGGCCAAAGATTGCCTTAGCGGTAGCACGTAGGGCTTCAGATTGTCGGTGCTTGGTTCGAATCCTTACGACGCCATTATATACCTCCGTATCTAGGCTGGATGGGGTCAGGTTAAATCTTTGGTGCGGAAAGTCCTTCTATGAAATCAGAGAGGGTGGGAGAAGGTACGAGTGTACCAGATGTCGTCTCTCGGAATTCTCGGTCTAATTTGTTATGGTAGCCTAAACATCGACAGGGATTCAATCCTAGAAGTCCTTGTTACACCGTGATCGCAGGGGCAAAATATTACAAGCGTTGTGTTGAAAATATTAAAATTACTTATTAAGTAATAAACCAGATTTACTTCTCACAGTGGAATGTTAATGATAAGATTTAGACTTAATTTAAGTCTAAAAAAGGAACTTACACCTTCATTTTATGAACACCCCACGTGGCTCGCATGCAATAAGAAAAAGTGTTAATACATAGAGTAGATAATAAAGGATTTCTGACACCAAACAGGAACAAAAGGGACAAGGTAGTTCCATGAAGAAATTAATTTATTATAAAAAGTAATTGATTGCAAACATATTTACGTAAGTTGATAATTGTCGTTAAGCCCAACGTTCCAAGCTCCCAACACTACGCCACACAAAAAAACCAACGAGCTTCATCTTGCACAATCAAGCACAGAGTGAATGTCGCCTCAACGAATCGAAAAACCACTTCCCTCTCTCCGTTATCTCGCCAAGTCACATGCGAGATGGCGCAAAGAGGTACCATATTTGGCTTGCATTGCCCCTAGTGGTGATAATTGCACTCAATATTTTTAATGACATTATGGTTTGCAATTGAGCAACAGTTATAATGCTCATGAACTATCCCTCAAACAGGATACGTGACTGGCTTGATAGCAGGTCTTGTTGCTATTTTGGGCCCTGCCCGGTGCATTGGAGCTGTAACGTTTAATGCCCTCGTTCCATTAATGATACTTTTTATCGTACAAATAACGCCACATTCTTCGCTGACACTCATGTTTCCATCCAATTTTAATAGATTAGTTTTACCAAACTTCACGAGAATGTGGGGAGTGGCGAACAATTCTCCTATTTCCTACAACGCAACTCCCCCGACTGTAACACATTCTCTCTCGAATTACATGGCGCATTTTCGCTGGGCATTTCCCTCCCCTGGAGATTTTGTTGAGGAACATTCGCTAAAATATGTAGCACCTTGAAAATAACTTAATTACATCTCAGGAATGCCTGCGAATCTATATCAAACATTCACGCAGGAAATTTATCCCAGAAATCAAATGAAAATGTTGATTAAAAAAAAAAGAGAAATTCGAGCTTCTTAAAATGAAAAAAGAAGAGCCGAAAATAATTAAAACTTATCGAAAGGAGTTAGATCGCGATAAACATAATACATACCGAATAAAACGCAACGAATAAATACACGAATGGATATTCATTACCTAAGTACAGGGACAAGAAATGGTAATGCCAACATTTTATAATTAGATTTCTCTCTCCAAGACATTCCGGAAGGGAAAACAACTGCGCTCAACGCAGACAAATTTCGTTACAGTTGGAGAAAAAGTAAATTATTTCAGGAAATCGCTCAAAATTGACATTTATTTGTGTGCAAATTTCTAAGCGTTTTATTTATTTTTTTCCTGACATTTTTCCCATCAAATCTGTTTCCAAATCAAATATGGTGCTCATGTAAATCAAATTCATTCTTTTATTTCAGTAAAAAAGAATCGAAAATTTTTGGCTGTAGATTAACTTTATTAGTCAAATAGTTAAACAAGATGGTAGAGGAAAATTCTGTTTTAACGTTTGAGGTAAAACATCTTTGACATAGAGAAAAAATTAAAAGTACAAAACATAGTAGTCGCATCTTCTGTTCTCTGCTATTAAAATAATACCATAAAAATAAATTGATCATGATTTAAATTAGCTATTCTATGTCTTTAGTTTTGACTTTTAATTTTATTATATGAAAAAGATTGTTGTATCTCATTTTAAATAGCCCATTTTAAATTTTTATACGATAACTAGGGATACGTAAATTTCGCAAAAAATATCGAAATTTCGCTACAAAAAAAATGAAATATATAAAATTTCGCATTTATTAAAAAAATTACAATTTTACTGACTTGGATTGGTAAGTATCAAAATTCTTATTTAAAAGCTACCCTTTTTGTAGTAGTCGCCACATTATGTTCCTTAAGTACTGTGTTGTACATACTAAAATATCTCAGCATCTACTCTGTTAACGGGACTATAGAGGCCTTGCATAGCTAGCTGCCTTTGCAAAGTTAAGGTAGCAGCATTTCGCTGCAATTAAAATCTGTATAACATTAACAGGAGTCTCTTGGTTGACTGCTGTAAGTAGCTGAAATACCCTTGAATTTGGCGCTCAAGAGACGTTCTTAAATCTACTAAAATGTTCCACAAAACTTACAGGTTGATTTTTACAGTTAGATTTTTAGTTTCGACTTGGGCAAACTGCACTGTTGAAATTCGGAGCAAATCCGGACGAGAGTATGATTTCTCAGTAAAAGACCGCGGATGGTCTTAGTTAAGCAATTATGTTAATAAATTATTACTATTGTTAACTAATGTCGCTTAAAAAGCCGTTTATCACCGAGTTTTCACCGAAAAGTAGTAAAAAAATAATTTTCGCATGTATTCGCTCATATCGGAAAATTTCGCATTTATTCGCATCTATTTCGTAATTACAAAAATTACGTAACCCTAAGGATAACTAAAATATTAGATGAAAAGTTTGATTATTTGGACTATATTACAGACCATTTTGACAATTCTGGAGCACTAGTATTAAATAAAAGAGTTTTGAAATACTTAACCTTTTTATCTCCTACTTTATAACTTAATATCTTTCACTACATCTGAATTTCAAATTGAACAGTTAGGATATTTGATTATAAGTTTTGATCATTTTGACAATATTACATTAATCATTAAAGCACAGATTTAGGTTTCTCTTTAAATTAGATTTATCCTGCAATATATTACGTAAATTTGCATATAACCCCATAGCAAACAGTACTAACCTCATACAAAAATATTAATACTGTAAATTTCGTGGCAATTTTTATGGTAAACCGAGGGGCCATCTTACTGGCCTTAATTATGTACATTTGCAAGATCCGACATATTACTTTTAATGTGATAAAAGTTTTAGAGTGACATAAATAATGATGGAGAAAAAGAGATATCATAACAATCATTCATTTTTATTTAAGTTACATACCAGCTAAATGCTACAACGACATTCCATTAAGTAAATTGATATATAAACCGTCTGATATATAAACCACTGTAACCATAAGTAACTGATATATAACCATAAGTAACTGATAAATAAACCACTGAGTATAAACCGTCC
>OU015493.1:45134595-45219595 GCA_907164885.2 Dolomedes plantarius | reverse complement strand
CTTCGAGAAATTTCACAGAGGAAGGAAAATAATAAATTTAATAAATAACATTTTGGGGCTGATTTAAAATCTCGAGATTTTTATACATTTTTTGTTATTTATCAATCTATTTATTTTGTTAAAAGCGTTGATGTTGAATTTTTTTCTCTATGAACATTTGTCATAAGCCTCCTAACTGCCTATTATTGCTCTTTAAAACTGTCAGGCTCCATTGTCCCAGCTGACTGCTTTGATCGAGAAATGAACCGGTCTCTCCCGTATCCTCCATACCAATATTTCATTAATTGATCTACCCTGCCAACAAATCGGAACTATTCATTTATGGACTCCATTTCTTTCAGTGATATTAATTTTAGTTTCGAAATCACTTTTGCCTACAAATCTCTACAAAACTATTGTCTTTGCGAATGGGGTGTGGTATGTAAGAAAGGCGACGGAAGCAGTAGTTTCAAGAGCTTAAAATTAAGATGACGGGTGACTGAGAATCAGGATTAAGGCCAGGCTAATTAAGCTCACTGGACGCCGGATTAAGGACAGGACTAGCTGTCTTTGCAGGAAGAAATTGAAATTTTATAAGATACTTTTAGATTCACCCGTGTCGATGAGGAGTTCTTTGGGTTAAGTTGCACTTGTCTGATGCTGGAATTCATTTCGTGGTGGGATCGCCCATTACAGATTCCTAAAGCAGAGATGAGTTGTCAGTTTTATCGAGAAATGAGCTAAGTTGTATTCGCTACTAGGTTAGGATGTTTGGTTGGTTTGGACTGGTGCGCTGCAGTCAACTTTTTGTTAGACGAGGGCCAATTAGACCGGTACCTACAGTTTAAAGCCTATTCCGAACGGCTACAAATAGCTATACCAATAGTGGGACTCGAACCCACAGGATCTGAACCGATTGCCAGCGCCCTAGCCATTTGGCCATCGCCTGACTCGCTACTAAGTTAGGATTTATGGTTAGTGGTGTTAACTCGTAGAATATGAGCCCTATAAACAATGTTAGTTGTTAATGTGATTTAATTCCTACACCCCAGTCTGGCCTCAATATATTGATTTTAGTTCAGACTCTGACTCCATACTGAATCTAAGCTGTTACGAGACAGTTCATTATTTATTTAGTCATCAGATAGTTCATAAGGATCAATGGGGTTTATTGAGATACATAACTCATCAGCTTAATTAAAATGAATAAAATGGAATTGCATTTTCTGATAGAGTGTACTATATTATGAGAAATCTATAAATTAACCGTAATATTAAATAAAATTTTTAGCCATAAACAACAAAATTCCATCCACTCATAATACAATGCGGTTGAGTTATACCGTTTACTACCCAAATTACTAGTAACTATATGACATTAACTAATGAAAATAATGGCCGACTTATGAACGTTAGCATTCAACAACATTCTTAATTCAATGCAACTATGGCGTAATTTATTTGCTGTGAATTTATAAAGTACAGAAGAAAGGAAACCAATATACATTTAAGGTTTTAAAAAATGCTTGCAGATATAAGTACTTAATAAATAGCCTGGAAATATAACTTTAAACGTTTCGAAAATGCGTATAATTACAATAAATTAACCCCCTATATAAAAAAAAGTTCCAACTTTTAATTGAATTAATGATACAAAATCACATAAACATGGTAGCTATTTACTGAATCGAAAACTAAGAGCGGTTCTGGTTCGAAAAGAAAATCATTCCATTTATTCCTGGGAGCAATTATTTTCTTAACACGATTTAAGAAAATGGGATTAGAGAGGTTATTACAAGCAATTTCTTTGGCTTCGAGTTTTAATTTTTCTAATTTTAGAAATTTCTTTGAAGCTTTTAGGGACTTCGTCAATAAGCAGTTCCTGTTTTACCTAAAGCCAATATAAATTTTGGATGAATATTTATGTGCAGTTAATAACTTCTGATGTTCTTTTTTTTTATACGCAAAGGATTTGAAAGTCTGTGCGACACAAATGAGAATTTAGGATGGGGAGTAATAAAATCAAATTAAAACGTGTTGTGAAAGTTTTTTTTCATTAATGTGTCACAGTCCTTAGTTAATGAGCATACGTTTAGAAGAAATGAAATTAATGATTATTGTAAGAAGAAATTTATTATTTTTTTTTGTTTCTAAGATTTTCTAGCCTTTTAGGTCCTTTTTTTATACATTATTCAATACTTTTCTTAAAATCTTTACGAATTCTCAGAAAAAAAAATTTAATGGAATATATCATAGTTTCTGAATAAAAGGCAACCAATAGGGGTTCATGAAATGATGAAACAATAAAGTCGCCAGAAACAAATTTTCGGGGAGAAACAGCCAATGTCATACGAAAGCGTATTTAAGACTTGTTTACCATTAATGCTCTTCAACAAAGTATACAATATTACGTACTTCCTATACCCTCGCGATTATAAAATGCTCATTCTGAAAGGTTTTCTTAAAGGCTAAAGTAATAACAGGTGTATACATAGGATATGCTTAACGACGTATTACGTTCCTCCATAACGGTCCTCAGGAAAGCAAAATTTCAGACTCTAAAACCGTCAGTCGTCGAGAGTTACAATTTTGACAGCGCGCCAAACCCAGTGTGTATCGCTTGGGCAAGTAGTAAACAGTTAAACAGAAAAGTACCAAAATACGTCAAACTTTTGATATATATATATATATACAGAGGCTGTTCACACATTTTTTAGACGATGTATATTGTATTCACAAAACTAAATTACACAAAATTCTTGTATTTTAAATGTTCTATTTGACATCCCTTATTTTGAACTATCTTTCGACACCGCAATTTCCAGGATAATAATGCCTTTTGAAGTGTCAGAAGAGGTATTCTATCCCATTCCTCCTGAACAGCTTTCCAGAGTCCTGTAAGGGTTTTGGGACGACATTTGGATAATGCAGATTTTAAAAGTCCGAAAGCACAAAAATCCATAGGTGATACATCGGGAGATTTAGCTGGGATATCAGTGAAGGGTATGGCCTTGATACCAGTTTTTTGTTCCATTTCTTTTAGGAAATTTACAGTGGATTTTGATGTGTGACTGCTAGCTTTGTCCTGATGGAGTCTCACAGATTGATGGCACTGTGGGTAAAGCGATGGTATGTCATTCAGAAAAATTGGCGATAAAATATGTTCCTGATAGTATTTGGAGTTAATCTTGACATTTTTTCCACTCTCTTTATTTTTAACTTGTCATTATAAGAAAAACCAGCAACAATCATGAATCCCTTAGAAAAACTTTCTTTCGATTCTTTGAACCATGTACTTAAATTTTTTCTCCCCTTTTATGACAATAAATGGCTCTTTTTTTGTTGCAATTATTTAAATACACCCATGATTCATCTATTGTGACAATTGTTTTCCATTTTTCTTTGGATAAGTGTTTCTCATATAGAATTCTGCAGCGTGTCCTGCGTTCAGCGATATGATTTGGGAGAAGACGATGCACATTACGTTTTTTCGCTTTCTTATGATTTAAATCAACGTTTATCATTTTGTTTACAGTGGACACCGAGCATTTTAATGATTTTGCAACTGTACTTTGACTAGGGGGATTTTCTTTTAACATTAAACAACGTACCTTTGCAATAGTCGAAGATGTCCGTTTTTTCCTTGGATACTTGTTTGGAATTTGTGTCCCACTTGAGGCTCCAATTTCACGTTTTTTTTCCTTTCTTGTTGACGATATTACCTATCGACGCTTTAGATATCACAAAACCATGACTCTCACATCGTTTTTGGATAACGGAGTATGCATATTTCTCTTCGGAAAGAGCATAAATGTAGCCTTCGAACCACTGCTTTGTTAAAAACGCCATTTTGAATAAAAACAAAACTTTCAAGCCACAGACGATAATTTTGACTTTTAAAAACATAGTACAATTGCAATTATTTCTTTTGCAGCAAACGATTTTTTATTACCGCTTACCAAAATCGTCTAAAAATGTGTGAACAGCCTCTGTGTATATATATATATATATATATATATATATATATATATATATATATATTTATTTATATATATGGGTACATGTACTTAGATATACATATACATAACACATACATACATATATACATACAAACGAGGTAAGCAACGATAAGTAATCCTATGTTAATAACCCGCGGTAGATTCGTTAGAAGAAACTACGTGAAATGTTTTGTTTCCGAAAGAGAACAAAGCGTGAATTCATTTGACGTTTTTAAAACTATAACAGTCCTTCCAGTCAGTGGGTGGGGAAGGTACAATCGCCCTAAATGTCGCCCCTGGGGTTGCTCGTTCAAAGTTGTGGTAACACCTAGCCGAGTCGGATTCCGACCCTTGTGGTGATATTATAAACCTTAGCCACACTACTCTACCCGAAGGCTATATGCATCTGATCTGGAATTTCCGGCCGGGGGGCATTAGAAACAACAACAACAACAACAATAACAATAAAAATAAAAAATAATAAAAGCTATATTAAAAATGTCAGAAAATTTTATTTTGTAATAATATCTTGGGATTGCTCCCTTTTCTGAAAATGACATGAAATTAACATCCACATGAAGACATGAAATTAAGACATCCACTAGTAATTAAGACATGATTTATTTATTCTTGTAAAATAACAACAATACTTTAGTTTTAAGTATTTAAGAAGCCATAATGAAAATTTCCGTTCAATGTGATGGATACAGTTTTATACCTGAAAAGCATTGCATCAAAATTGTTTAATGCTTCTAACTTAGATCAAACTTGTTCACACTTTCAAACTACATCCGCCCACATAGTCTAGTGGTTATCGTTCTGAGCTGCCACGCAGTGGAGGTCCATGTCGCTGGACCGGCACTTAGACTTTTGAGGTGAAACTTTCACAAAAATTAGTACCTAATTAGTACCAATTAGTAATAAAATATCAGAATTAGTACCCATCAGGATCACGGGATATAGAGTATTCGATTCTTCCGGGCCAGCGACAATCATGTCGCTTCCAAGCCAGACGTTTTGGAATTTCGAGTTGAAACTTTCACAAATATTAGTACCTAATTAGTACAAATTATTCCCAAAATATTAGAATTAGTACCCGTCAGGATCACGAGTTGTAGTGTATTCGATACTGCCGGGCCAGCCACAATCATGTCGCTTCTAAGCCCGAGGCTACAGTTACGCTTGCTGAGTGAATGCAACTCACTGCAAATGAATGGCGTAAGGGAGTCAAAGAACTTTTAAACCTCGAACGAGTATTTAACAGTGAAAGACAGAAAGAGAAGGTAAGTTAATTTTATTTCACATTGGTTTTAATGAATGTTTCCTACAGGCATGCCAATTAGATACGAGTCACTTTTATAAAACAATTTGTACAAAATTAATCATTATCACACCACTGTATATTGATATAACTCGTTTATTAATTTTTCAGAAATTTGGGAAGAGGGATCTAATTTATTAGGAATCGTTTATTAACTTTTGAAATCGTTAATTAATTTATTTGCTTTCAGATTGAACAGTGAAAAACCGGTGGCGTTGGTGGGCCTTATCTAGAACGAGAAATAGCCCTAAGCCCCAAAATTGTAGGTGAAATGTCGGAGCAGATTGAACCCCTTTGCAACAAAATTTTAATATTGCAATTGAAAAATAACTTTTTCATAGATTTAATTTAATTGACTTTCATATTAACCTTAAACCGTTTATAATACTGTTTCGCACCGTGGAAATGAATTACTATAAAATAAAATCGACTATTTTTATTTTGATAGAGTTTTTACAAATAAATTTATATGAAAGTTCTTGCTGATTATTTCATGAACATTATCAGCCTGCCTTGATTAAATTTAATAAAGATTTAAAGCTTGTCTCTAGGTCCTTTACAATAACTGGCGCATAACAGTCCATTAACTTTCAATCGGGATTCTTGCAACTATTTAACGGTGGATTATAATTTCAAAGCTGTATTATTAATTTAATAACAATTTTTTTTAATTGAAATTTCTGCAACTCAACTCTATGTTTAAGCGACTTTTAACTGGAGATTATTTTTAAACATCTGTTAACTGAGTTAACAGGCGTTAGAATATCATTTCCTCATTTAATTCATAGTAATATTTAGTAATAATAATAGAAATTTTAAAGATAGTACGATTGTATTTTCAGTTCTATATCTTACAGATCCAGGAGAAAAAATTACCCAGACAGTTTCTTGATGTTATAATAAAAAATATAAGTAAAATAATATTTAAATTTTATATTTATATTTTTTTAAACATAGAGTGCGTTTTAAATTCAATACATTTTTTAGTTTTTCTGGTGGTGTAATCTTAAAATAACACTACCCACATAAAATAAAAATGCTCATTGAAAAAGAAATTGCAAATTTCTAATAGATGATCAGATGAGATGAAAAATGTTGTTTGCACTTGGTAGTACAAAATGCGCGGTTTAGCTGATCCTTTTGTTAACAGCTGTGGAGGGATGACAGGTATAAATTTCAAACTATTATGTGGTTCTTCCTTTCTTTTTATATCTCTAACGGTCCAGGCACATTATAAAGTACGAGGGATAACTCTAGAATAACTCCTTTATTCTCTACGTAGAGGCAGACTAACATATACAGACTTAAGGCTTCCAAAATAATACACAACAGTACCGCAACCCGCGGTACTAAGAAACTAAAGGTCGCAATGAATCCCTCAGGCAGAGTAGGCATTTACTAACAATACACGTACACCTCGGCTCTGAGCTAATTCTCGAAGTCGTGCAGCCACCTCGGCTAAATACCAATACACGCTCTATCAGTTAAACACCGCTATCACCTTCCATCAAGCTTGCCTCGCTCTCTCCCGTATCGCTACTAAAGTCTTGGGCTTTTGCCAACTCAGTGTGTGCCCTTTAAATAGATCAAACATCTGCGCCGAACTCACTTTGGCATGTACAGCACTGCTACCCGAAATTTGCATCTGAGCAACACGCGAACCCTACACTCTCCCTGACCCAACAAAAAAATTTAGACCGCCACCCCTTTAACGGGGTGCGGGCGCTGATTTTAATAAAACTCCCCACGCGATTGGGAGTCTATGCAATTTCCTACACTCCCCTAGAAACTACTCTCTGCCTGAACTGATTCCTTACCCCTTTTAACATTCGTTCGTCTTGAGTAACCTAACCTAGAAGCAAAGTTTATTACAAAAAGTCTCTGCACTTCATCATCGGCAGGTTGTTCTTAATTCGGAGTCCATAGCTGGAATCCCCGAAAAACTAACTCAAATGAATAATAGCCCTTCTCTGCCGTATAGTGTGATCGGCAGCATTTCATAGGAACTTGTCCTTCGGCTCCCTGGCAATTGCTGGTGCGTCCATCTCATTCTGTAGCCAGCACTTCTTCCTCCTGGTATCCCTCACTGCAAGTACACCTCCGTCTACTTAAACAAAAAAATCTAATTTAAACGTAGAGCTGCACTCATGTCTGACTGACCGGAATCCCGTTCAGACATCCAAAATACAAGTTTCATAGTAATCTTATTCCTGCACCAAAATATATAATTCACCTGCAATCTTAAACATTCTAAAACTACAATTTCAATTTCTAAGTATTTCTAACTGAACAGTTGCACATTTCAATTTTCAATTGTATTTCACTTGTTAGTTTTCTCAATTGTACAAACAAAACATAGTATTAACAGTTTATTAGTTGTATAAGTAAAACAAAGTGAAAATTCGGCATATACTTTCTTGATACTTCAGAATTTAAATTGTGTTATATAAGATACCGAAATTTAGTTCATTAATCATTTCTGTCCGGGATCTCAATATAATGCCATTTAAATCTAGGCAAGGCTGACACTAAAAGCCTTATTTTTTTTTTTTTCAGTTTCAAGTTCTAAGGATACTTAAAAAAAATATTTCAGACATGACATCACAAATATCAGAAATGTATGCTATGTACAGTCAGTTGAATACAATACATGTAAATATTTACCAATTCCAATACATCTACAAATACCTAACAAAACAATCTATTTATACTACTAAAGCAATCTGTGCGTGGAATGTGTAACGCTCGCTAGTGTTGTTAGGGATCAATTAGTTAAATGTGTCGGCCCGTGTCAGAGAGCCGTTGGGGATTTACAATTTAAGAGACCATGGTTTTCTTCCGAGGTTAAATTGCAAATTCCTCTGTGTGACCTTGATCGCTCTGAGAGAGGGGATATTACAGCTTAGTGACGACACGTGTTTAACCTTAATTATTACAATTCGAAATACGCATTCAACATCAAATATTTCGCAAGCAATATTCCACATTCAAGTCAAACTTTGATACAAAATTACATTATATTCCTAAAAAAAATTACATTTTTATGCAATAGAATCACAATATATTCAAAAATTTTACATTTTTATGCCATAAAATTACATTCTTATCACAAGTTTCACTTACTACAATTCCAGAGTTCCACATGACACTTTTTTGAAAATACCTCGCGTCAAAAATTATTACAAAGCCATCATTAAGTTATTACATACCAATCAGAATTCAGATTGTATAACAAAATCAAGTATATCATTATAGACTCATAGCACTGATTACTCAAAATATCAGAGCTGCGTTCCAAGGTATTTTACTATTAATGTATTTTCACAAAAAAAAGTTCGACTTTGGAAGACTCTGATGTCCGGCTCCAATCTGAAAATCAATAATGTTGAATTGATACATCACCATACATCTGGGCTCGCACTGTATCCAACCAAGCTATCCATCGAACATCAGAATGTGTCATAAATCGTTCCTTCCTGATTTGAGGCTTCCGTCTAGACTTTCCCGAAGCCATTCTGCCTTTTCGGTGTTGTTTATTGTTTGGAATAACCGCTGAAATGCGTTGTTTCCTTTGCGAAGTCCCCATCTGCGTCTTCGCCCTCCTCTTTCTGAGTTCGTACCGTGGTTGTTTTTCATATTGCCCCGATACACCGTCTGCCAACTGCCGTTTCTGAGGCGATTGCTTCTGAGTGTTATGGCTGCTGGATTTCGGGGGTCCTGGTGTGGGCCCTGAACTTTGATCTGTATAACTGCAGGTCTGTATTCTCCGGCCAATTGTTTCTCGTCGCACATTCCTTGGATTAAATTTGGATGTGTAAAAATAGGGTTTTGCTGGACCCTCTTTCTTCTTGCATTTTTTGTCTGGAATTGCATTAAGGTTTGAAAACTTTCGTTTTCCCCTTATGTGCGGCCCTGGGATTCTAAATTGGACTTTTTTTGCTGTCTGATCTCCGTTTTCATGTTTCCGTTTCAAGCATGACTGTGGAGGGCTATGTTCATTTTGAAAATGCGGATTCTGCTGTTTCTTTCCGGAATTCTCAATCGGTGTGTCTGTAACACGTTTTTGCGATTTTGAGGGGCCTGCTTCATTTTGAAAATGCGGATTCTGTTTCTTTTCGGAATTCTCAATCGGTGTGTCTGCAACACGTTTTTGCGATTTTGAGGGGCCTGCTTCATTTTGACCCTGGAGTTCAGAACTTTGTGTAGATTTCGATTTTCGTTCTAATTTCTGATCTAAATCCACCATGGTTTGTCGATTAATATACACTCGACGCTGATCCACATTTACCGCGATCTGCTTCCCGTGCTTTTGAATCGTCAGAACGTTATTTCGGGAACATTGCACTAGATATGGGCCCTCAAACTTTGGTGCAAATTTACTTACAAAATGCTTTTGAGCACTAGATAAATGGTGTGTTGCTATGAGTACCCAATCTCCAACTTGAACATTATTTTCTCGCCTTTTGGTATCATAGTATTTCTTTTGGGTGTTTCGAGCGGCATCATTCCATTTACGCGTTTCATGTAATAACTGTTCTATATCTTTCATTTGAAATTCAGCCTCTCGCTGCTGTACAAAAAACATTCGATCTAAGGATGTCATTAATTTTCGTCCCAAAAAAACTTCTGCTGGTGTTTTCCCCGTGGAGTCGTGCTGAGCCGTGCGAAGTGCATAAGTAAATTCTTGAATATACTTATCCCAATTTTCGTGGTATTTCTCAATGTAAGCTGCTATCATCCGCACAATATTTCGATTTATTCGCTCCGCAATATTAGATTGCGCTCGATATGTGACCATTTTGCAGTGCTTTATGTTTAACTTTTCACACATATCCTCAAATATCTTACTTACAAATTGTTGGCCATTGTCACTAATTAATTGTACTGGTGCAGAATATTGAAACACATATTTCTGCATGAACGCGTTTGTGACTGCCTGAGCTGATGCGCGCCTCAGGGGTACAATTTCCACACATTTTGAAAAATGATCAGTGATCACTAACAAATATCTAAACTTTCCATGAGCACTTCTGGGATATGGTCCCAATAAATCCACTCCGACGATAGCATTAGGAAATGTCGCTACAATGTTTGTGAGGTACCCTGCAGGCTTGTGATTCACATAATTTATTCTTTGACATGTGTCGCAGCTTCGAACATATTGCGTGACCCATTCTTTCAATTTAGGCCAATATACTGCTTCTCTTGCTCGCGCAAACGTTTTTCGGATCCCCATGTGGCCACAAATTGGCAAATCATGCAAATCATGTAATATTTCCATTCTCATAGATTCTGGAATCACGGGTCGAAGTTCCCCAAACTCGTTTCGATGTAGGGTATAGAACAAGATTTCGTCGATGAGTTCATAGTTTTTGCTACGATTTTGAATTTCAATTTTATTGGGGGCATGATAATTGGCCGGATCCTTCAAATAAGCGTAGATATCTGCAAACTTTGGATCCCTTTCTAACTCGGCCGCCAACTTCTCTCGATTTTCCAACACCGCTGTAGTGAGTAGTGCACATCGAAGTTGACCCGACTCAGTATGATATGGTGCGCGGGATAACGCATCAGCCACCCTATTTTCCTTCCCACTTTTAAACTGGATATCTAAATTATACTCTTGCAGCTTAAGTGCCCAGCGAATAACTCTTGGGGTTAAATTTTTCCCCGTGTATAATTTCGTGAGTGCTGCATGATCGGTATAAATCACTACTGGCTTTTCTGTAAAATATCCCTTGAATTTATTCACTGCAAACACAAATGCCAAAATTTCGCGCTCTGTTGTGGTACAATTTCTTTCTGCTGCATTTAACGTTCGGGATACATATGCAATGGGTCGCCCTTCTTGTGAAATCACTGCGCCAATTCCCACTGCTGAGCTATCCGTATGTATTATAAAAGGTTTTTGCGGGTCTGGATGACCAAGTACTGGGGCTTGAATCAGGGCAGCTTTCAATTTCTCAAACGCGTCCTGCGCTTCTGATGACCAACGAAATTTAGTATATTGTCTACGAAGCATATATAATGGTTCAACTATTTCTGAAAATGATGGGATAAAGGTTCTGTAATATGAACACAGCCCTAAAAACGATGCAAGTTGCCGTGCTGATTTCGGAATCTTAAACTCCTTTACCGCTTGAATTTTTGAATCGTCAGCTTCTCTCCCATTTTGCGTAATTTTGAACCCAAGATAATGCAGCTCTTTCCGTGCAAATTTACACTTTTTCAAATTTACCGTGAGCCCACTTTCTTTTATCAATGTTAATACCTTCGCTAATACCTCGGTATGCTCTTCAAATGTTTCTGAGGATAGAATAATATCATCCAGATAAACACATACATTTTGGCCTAACACTGGTTTGAGGATTGTATCCATCGTACGTTGAAAAGTCGCGGGGGCTCCCGATAACCCAAAAGGCATCCTCACGAAGGCATACGACCCTTTTTTTGAAATGAAGCTCGTTTTTGGTATGTCGCTTTCATTCACCGCTACTTGATAATACCCCGATGTCAGTGTCGATGTAACTCACATTTCCGAATGACCACCTCGTACGCGGTTTGCTCTGGCTTTTGACATACTCCATATAATTCCTGCTCCAACTTAAGGGTATCCCTTACTTCTGGAAATGTTTTCTTTAGCTTTTCAGCAAACTGCTCAAATGTAGTGATCCCACTGGACCCAATAACATCATACCATTGCTTAGCCGCTCCCCGCAGCCCTCTTTTTGCAATCACCAACTTTTGTGCGTCTGAGGCAGGATAGCTGACGCAATGTTCCTCAACTGCCTCTAAATATCTAATGACAGATCCTTCCCCCGAAAACCAAGCATTTTGTGGTGCAGTCATGGCCACAAAATTAGCCAAATGCTGCCACCCTGCAGTCTGGCCTGTTTGGTGTTCTTCCCGGCCATTTAATGCTAATTGTTCTAACTGCTCGCGTAGCTGAGCTACTTCCTCTGCTGACATGCTAGTGCCGTAGATATTATACTTTTAGACAAAACTCAGAGTTTTACTATATAGAATGACACCATACACAATCGCTACTTCTTTGGCACTCTTCGTGCGAACTCCCCAGCACTATAGAACACAATTCACAATTTTTTTATAATGTACAAACACTCACCTCTCTTTCGGTCGAATTGGTCGGGCGCCAGTATGTGGTTCTTCCTTTCTTTTTATATCTCTAACGGTCCAGGCACATTATAAAGTACGAGGGATAACTCTAGAATAACTCCTTTATTCTCTACGTAGAGGCAGACTAACATATACAGACTTAAGGCTTCCAAAATAATACACAACAGTACCGCAACCCGCGTACTGTTGTAAACGTGCTTCATTCACGCTTCAGCTTCCTTACAATTCAGTTGAACGTCATCAAATTATCACAAGAAAGAAATATTATTTTTTTTTCACTCGGGGATTAATCGGACGCTTTATTAATTAACAGACAGTTCCCTCACTCTATGAAATAAAAAAAAAACATTTTTTGCTATTAATTCAATTATATAAGCTGAAATAAAAGAACAATTGAAAAAAAAATCTCGACTAAAAAAACGCACGGAATTAGAGGGGATTTCATTTAATTCCAACAAATTCCGTCTAATCCTTCTGCCTAATTTTATTAGGTACAGTCAAATCAATTCTTTTATTTCACTCGGATAAAATCTTGTTCAAAGATCTGAAGTGGCTTTACTAATTTGGACGATCTGTCATCCGTTGTTGGTTTTGTTGCGTTGTTTATTTGCTTGCTGATCAAGAAAAAATTGGGGAATGATACAACTGCGTGTAATTTAATTCCTTATTCTTCAGTGGATTAGATAGGGGGGAGGAAATTATAATTATGCCTCATGTTTTACTTCTTATGTCCATTTTTCTTCCATGTACGAGAAATAGTTTATACACGTTCGAATGTATGAGTTATAAGTGTGTTTCCCTCACTAAATTGCTAACGAATAAATCTTATATTAAACTGTTTTTCAATCTTTATGTTTATTACAGAAGTATACAGAGTAGAGTTTCAAAAACTTAATTTTTCTCAAAATTCGGATTATAAAAATCAAAATCGATCTTAAAAATCGGATTATTTTAAATTTAAAAACCCTTACGGATGATTTAAGCACAACGCGTGTTCCTCTATAGCTAAAATGCATAGAACAGGCTAAGGAATTCTGGGTGCTTGACGATGGGGGAGTTAAAAATGCATACGTTATCCCTGTTAGAAGGGTTTGTTCCATATCATTGCATCCGCATTTCAACGGTTATATAAGAATAATATCTGTTAAAGCCCCTTTGATGTCTTTCGCAATACTTGAATATTTTCTCCCTTCCTTTCCTCTCTTATACTACAAACACAAACAAACAAACAAACAAACAAACAAACAAACACACACACACACACACACACACACACACATATATATATATATATATATATATATATATATATATATAGTGCATTTCACTAGTGCAGAATTCTTCGAATTCCTTTGAAGAAAATTCAGCTCCTCTATCCGTAATTATTCATAGAGGGTTTCCAAAGACAGTCTGCTGTTGTTTCAGCTTTTGCAAAGCATCTTGAGTGGTTGTCGATTTTACGGGATAAAACCATACAAACTTCGAAAAGGCGTCTACCACGGTGAAGATGTGTTTGTAGTTTTTGTTTGTTGATGGTAAAGGTCCAATAAAATCGATATGATAAGTGCTTAACGGCACGTCTTCCTTCGGGATAGGGTGGAGAAATCCTTCACACTTTCCTCTTTTCCTATTTATCAAGATGCATTCAACACAATTAGCTACAACCTTTTCAACGGTCTGTCGTATGTTTGGGAAATAATAGTCTTGTTTGACTAAAGTCTCAGTTTTAGTCACCCCAAAATGGTTTGTATCGTGTATTTTCTTGATTACTTCCGTTTGCATAACTGTCGGCACAACTAGTACATCGCGATCATTCTCTATCTTATACAGTACTTGGTTTTTAAGAATGTACTGGTCTACTTTGCCCGCAGGACATCAATTTTTTTATCGTGTTGATATATTCATCTGTAGTTTGAGCATGTACTATTTTGGATGTTATGTCATCAACTCTGACCATCATTATAGGGTAACGACTCAGTGCGTCAACGTGTCGCATTTGAGCCCCTGTTAGATGCACAATTTCTTAATTAAGTCCTCTAAAAACAATGCCCATCGAGCTATTTTCGGTGTCAACTCTTTCTTCGTCATGGTCTCAGTAAAAGCAGAACAATCCGTCACGTTTTTAAATTTTATCCCTAATAAGTAACTTCTGAATTTTTTCAGGGCTCCGATTATAGCAAGAACCTCTAGCTCGTAACTGCTATATTATTGTTCTTGCGGAGTTTGTCTTCCTACTCGCGTAGTATACAGGGTGGAATTTATTATCACTAGCTCTTTGCATCAATATTGCGGCATACCCAAACTTGCTGGCATCTGTATGTAATTCAGTTTCTGCCTCCTGTTTGAAAATGTGAAGTACTGGTTGTTTTATAAGAGTTTCCTTCAAAATTTCTAAAGCGGCTTGCTGTTCTGACCCAAACATAAATGTTGAAGTTTTGCGTAACAGGTCACTAAGCGGTTTCGCAATGCTCGCGTAATTTGGGATAAATTTTCGGAAATTTCCAGTAAGTCCGAGGAAAATCTGTACTTGTTTAACAGTCTTGGGTTTCAGGAAGTTTCGAACTGCTTTCGTCTTGTCGAGTGACGGTCGCACAGTACTGTTTTTGATAATGTGACCTAAAAACTCTATTTCCATTTTTAAGAATTGACATTTCTTCAGATTTAATTCTAACCCATATTTAGAGGCAACGTCCAATACTCTCATCAGTCTCTTTATTCCCTCTTGTTCGTCTTCAGATGGCACTATTACGTCATCCATGTAAACTAACATAATTTCTTCATTAATTAATTCCCTGAACACCTGACAGATATACCTTTGGAACATACTTGGGCAATTCGTTAATCCGAATGTTGCTTTATTGAACTCATATTGCCCTCGGTGGGTGACAAACGAAGTAAACTTACGACTGTTTTCTTCCACGTCCAAATGAAAGAATGCATTCTTTAGGTCGATTTTGGTAAAAACTTTCCCCGTCTGTAACTGATATAACACCTCTTCAATTATGGGAAGTGGGTACCTGTCTTTAGCTGTTTTAGCATTCAACTTTCTATAATCAATACACAATCTTTTTGTGTTATCCTTTTTTTTACTAGAACCACGGCCGTTGCGTAATCAGAATTGCTATCTTCTATAATTCCCTCCTTTAACCATGTTTGATTCTGAGAATCAACCTCTTTTTCTTCTTCCAAAGACAATCTCCGAGAATGATTACAAACTGGAATATCATCTGTTAAGACAATAGATAACTTTAAATTTGTACTGAGTATTTTTTCTGGTTTATAATTATTTACAATACCTAAGACTTCTTTTCTTATGTCCGAATTCTTTACGTGGTCTAAATCGATTATATCTTTACCTTCACTATCACAGGAAATCGTGAAAATGAATCTTTCTGATTCTTCATTCACAACGTCGCTGTCTCTAAAATTTTCACCCCGGCGAGACTCAGTCCTTCTACTCTTGCTATCAGATTCGGTAGGAGGTGGGGGTTCTTGACCTTCAGGGCCAACGGCGTTCGGCTCTTCTCCCCGCGATGCATTTTTGAGGGGAATCTAGCAATTCGTAAACATTTGAGCTTAGAATACAGTCTACGCATAATTTATCTGTTAGCGCAGAAACTTCGATAGGGTTGCCATTTTCTACAGATATTAAATTTTACGAGATTTGCTGTGGTTGTGCCCCCAAGATAATCAACAAGGTTAATTGTTTTGTTCAGTAATTTCCTATTTTTGGTGTGTATACTTTTTATGACCGTGTTTTGGGCACCAGAGTCTTTCACTGCGTTTACGCGTTTTCCGTTCACATAGACATCAATATATTTTAATTTGTTTACAAAAATGTCTTCGGAATTAGTTGTAACACACCCAATATCGGCTTCATTCTCCGTGGTGTTTAGTGAAGTCTGGGTATTGCGTGTTGGACATGCCCTTGAGAAGTGGTTACCTCCGCAGGAAAAACAGGCAAGTTTGTCCGAATAACTTCTCTGGTCGTTAATATCGAATTTATAGTTTCGCCTAGAATTTTCACCCTTATAATGCTGACTGTTTTTGTTATCTGCCCTAAGCGTGGAGTCGCCTTTCTGGTTACGATATGCACATTTACTACTTTCTTTAATGCGAGTCGTATCGCCTAGTGATTTATTCTTATTCACGAAGTAAAAATCAATCTCCTTCGCTAGTTGGACAGGACGATACCAGGAGTCACTTTGTTTCATTCCGATATGAAATACCGTGTCATTGTCCAAAGTTTCCATTAATTTGTCCGTAACTATTAATTCGCAGAGCTCATTGAAATTCGTTACTTTCCGCAGTTTTAAATAAAACTGTAAATTAGCAGTAAATCGCGACGCAAATTGGATATGTGTTTCATCTGCATATCGTTGAGCTTTTCGGAAATTATTTAAACATTCCTGTGGTGTCGGCTGATATTCTCGAAGTACCAGTTCTTTAGTTTTCTCGTAATCAGTTATTTCATCTTCGCTGATGTACCGCAAAATATTGTCAGCTTTTTCGCCGAGTAAATTAATTAATATCTTTGCCTTGAAATTATTACTAACATTCTTCGTCTTAAATGCCCTCTCCAGAGTTTGGAATAAGAAATTAAAGTTCTCTGGTCTTGTAGGGACTGGCATACTAAGTTTCCATGAATGCTCTTTATTAACGATTCTAAAGTGTTCGTAACTGTCGGTTCCATATTCACCTGTGAACCGAACCGAACGTTTCGGACGCTCTTTCTGTTTTCTCGGGCATTAGCCAATTGAATTTCCCGCTTCAACTGAGCAAGTTTAATTCATTCAAGTTCGATTTTTTGCTCTTCAATTTTTTGTGCGGCCTCAACTTCGGATTTTAACCTTCTTTCCTCCACAATGTTATTTAAAATGTCCTGTACGGACTCTTTATCTGTTTCAAAAAGATCTAAGCTTTCGATTATGCCCTTGAGTGTTGCTATGGTGGGAGTCGGTGGCAGTTCCAATCCAAGCTCCTGAACCAACACAATTAGATCTTCTATCCGCGCATTCTTATACATAGCGAAAATATTATAGATGCAAAAAATGAGATAAAGTTCTTCCTACCTGAATTTCCAGGCGATGACGTTGTTACGCTGTAGTTCACGTGGAGATTACGATAAAGTCCGTAATGTAAACAGTCCTTTCAGGAACAAAAGTCCGTTATGTAAACAGTCCTTTCAGGAACAATCGCGGCAGGGTCCCCAAGATTATGTGGTAACCAATGTACCACGGGGCAAATGAAGAAACAGACGCAGACAATGAAATAGAATCCTAGACGTTAGGCTTAAAACACAACAACAATTTTATTCTAAAAGAAAGCATTACACAGCCCGCTCCGAAGCGGGCGATAAGAGCGAGATTCCGAGACGACTTCCCACACCAATGGCGTAGTTCGTTCTCCCCGTTCAATTACCTTTTCTCTCCCTCGATCTCCTGCAGCCAGGGGGTGAGGAGAGGGGGTTGATCTGGCCCAATGCGTATGGCTCCTGCGCAGGGCGTCAGGGTCCGAGTCTACTTATTATATATATATATATATATATATATATATATATATATATAATGTATACACAGAGAGAGATAGAAAGACTGAATAGTCCAGTATGAACTGATTCCTTCTTTGACCAATTTTAATTACACTATGAAATGTCAGTAAAAATGCCTATAACTCAGTTATCCTTTATTCAATTTAAACAAAATATGTTTTATTTAGTTTTTTATTTTAGGAGTTCCATACTATTTCTGATAGGATGTTATTCTACTGGTGCAATAAATTGTATAACACAATCTAAAGTTTTAGTATCACGTTGATTTACCGGTAAAATGTTGTAATATTGTTGTTGTAGCTTATTCTTCTTGGTCTGAATTCTTACATTCAAATCGTTTCCATGAGAATACACGTTCATAAAGTCAAGAACCAGGTTAGGGCTTTTAATAGATACTTGTCCAGACCCAAGGAGTTTGGCTGATGACCCGGAGAGTCCTGTTCTGAGTTACATATAGAGCATATTCCGAAATTTTATGGCCATAGATGAAGGAGAGGACATTAGTGTGACCACTGGCAAGACGAGAAAGGGTGTTCTGCATTCTTCAGCTTCCATCAAATTCAAGAGCATCTCAAAGGATGGTAACGATAGTACAAACTGTACATTGGAGAGATCCTCCGTACTTGAGTACTGAAAAGTTTCTTTTTGTGAAAAGTTCTTAGAAAGTTAGAGAAGATAAAGTAAATAACGGATTAGTTGTTGTTCTTCTGCTAAGCTGTTAGCGATATCACTATCCGTGTGGTTAACATGTGAATGGTTGGTTGGTTGTTTTGAGTTTTATGGCGCAAGGTCCAATAAGGACAAGCTGCGCCAAACACATGGTAAAACCCGAAAAGTATATACATAATATTACCATTTTTAGTCCAAAAAATCCATTAAAACTATGAGAAAAAAATTATGCAAATTAAGTAAAGTGATAAAACCAAGCAAAATTTTGAAAAGCACCATATAAAACACATATATAAAGTGTAGTGTGAAAGTGATGGATAGCCATAGACTTGGATAAAAGATTCATATTAAAAGGTGAGAAACACAGTACTATAGAAAAAGTGATGAAAAAACCAAATCAAACGTAGAAGGTGATTAAAGTGTCTCAAATAATAGGTGAAACCAGTCATGAAAAAAGGTGATAAATACAGCGATATAGATAAAAGGTAGTAAAACTATATAAAGTGATAAAAACAGCCAAGTAGGTGATAAGAGTCCAAAAAAGTAGTCATCAGTAAAATTGATAACTACAGTGATGAGAAAATATGAGGAAACGAAGATAAGTTAAAACAGGGACCTCTGGATAGGGATTCTCTCCTCCTTTAAAAACAACGAGAAAACAAAAGAGGTAAAAACAAGGGCGAAAAGGAAAAATGGAGTAACTACTCCTCAAATACAATATCATTGTCCGAGTCAGAATAGTCATAATATAGGTAATAAAGACAAAAAAACCGAAAAAACAAATTAAATATGGCAACAGCAATTATATACAAAAGTGATAAAAGGCAAAAGGGAAACTGAAAAAGCAAAACCTTCTGGATAGGGTAACCCTATCCAGATGAGGGTCAAGTAATGGTTACATGTGAATGGATCCATTAAAAATAAATTTCCATGTGAACAGACAATCATTTAAGCTTATTAACAATAGCAACTCCAATATTATCCGTTATTTTTTTCCAATTACTCAGAGGCTGAAGGGAACTAACAGAGGAACTTCCCAAGATAATACAAACATTTTACTTAAAATAAGAGTGGTAATGTGATTAAATGCTTCCCCAATGAAGTTTAGTTCAGATCGGAAGACAGAGCAGAAGTCAGAATTCTTCTTCCTAAGCTTTATCACTTCGTTGGGATTTTTTATCCTAGAAGAATCCTAGTAGATCTCCTGCTTTATTATCTTCGATTTTGCTACCATTTGTGTAGAACTAATATGAATGTTCTCGTAAGCTAGCTGCCTGAGACAGATAGGAAGTTGTCGTTTTTTATACGTCGGTTGAAAGAATTTGGTAAGGAAGAATACACTGGAAAGGTTGTCAAAAGGACTGATGCAAGGTATCAGCAATGTTCAATAAGAGCTATGTTCAACATTGGCTGATAAGAGATTCAACTTTTTGACTTCCCCAAACGGGCTACTTCTCCTTAATTTCTGACAGTTCTTCCAACTAGCCAAGATTAATTGATTCCATTGATTGAGTGAGAGTGCTTCGGTCCTTGCGAGGGCTAGTTAGACCGGTACCTAGAGCTTAAAGTCGATTCCTATCGGCTACGAACATCTATGCCAATAGTGGTACTCGAACCCGCAGACTCTGGTACCAAAGGCCAAATCCCTATCCATTCGGCCATCAGCCGTCTCCAACTAGCAGAAATTTCAGTATGGTTTTGAGAGCTATATGTGGTGAGTTAACTGTAATATTTAGAAATTCACGCTGTTATTTTTATTCAACTTAAAGGCTGTAGATCGACTTCAAAAAGAACAATATGGGAAGCAATGACTCAGACCGGTAATGATGCGGGCTGCGCCCAGTTGAACTCTTTCAAACCTCTGTAGATTGGAGCCAGAGGCAGATTGGTAAATTGGGAGCAGAATTCCAGGACAGACCTAATAAGAATAGTCTAAGTTCTGCTAGCACAAGCATTAGCACCCCAATCCCAACCAGAGATATATTTTAAGATGTTAAGTGTTTTTCTACTTTTATTCGCAATATCTTAAGTATCATTGATGGTGGAATTCCCATGTTCACCTTCTTAGTTTAAGATAAGAATGTGCCTTTTAATAAGTGTCTTAATAGTTCGCACCCCACGGGTCTCCACCAGTACCAGCACCGGGTCTAGCTTTACTCTCGTACCACTTGTGCTTAGTCCATTGAATTATTACATTGAATTACCTTAAGCTTCAAAGGGAGACGAACGGGGCCGAAGTTTATAGAATGGGGCCCTCTGTTAAACTCCGGACGCATCTCTGATTTACCTCAGTGAAGGACGATACACATTCAAAATCTAAAGGTGATTTGATCATGGATAAAAAGACAGGATAAGACTTGAGGCAACTGAAGGTAGAAGTCTGACTTTGCTTCGTGCCTGCTACGTTAAGTTTAGCATACCGGATAGGGATGATTGCGACTGATAAACACAATTGAAAATTTATGCTTTTGACCCACCTTTTTGTTCTGAGACTACAAACATTCTTATCTTATACTTGAAAATGACTTATATACTCTTGGATCCGAGCCTGGGACCTTCGACTGCCAGGCTGGTCTGCTAACATATATTTCAATCATGGCATGGCATCATTTCCTTACTCAACCTCATAAAATTAGGTTAACCTGGAAACAAAGGGATTTCCTTACATGATTTCCTTACTCAACCTCATAAAATTAGGTTAATCTGGAAACAAAGATAATGCATTTTCACTGAAAATTCGTTATTAGTCTTTAAAATACTAAAAAATTGAGTGCATATGGCAAATAGCTCACAGTTGTGTTATATGATCCTGAAAGACTAATGGGTAATGCTCTGGAATGCAGCATTAATCTTTTCAATACTAAAACGTTGAGTTCGATATTGGAAACGGCAAACAGTGCTCACAACAATTATTACATTACGTGGTAAACCAGTAGATAATTGATTGAAAATACAATATTACTCCTTACAATAATAAAACTATGAGTTTGTAATTAAGTACGCTCACAGTAACAGATACATAACCCTGAAATACTAATGGGACTCTGGAATGCAGTATTAGTCTTTTCAACACTAAAACGCTGAGTTTGTCTGTTATTGAATACAGGAATTCGGCTCACAATGACTATTACAAGAAAATCCAGTGAGTTATTCAATGATAATGTTATGTCAATCTTTACAATATTATATAAATTGAATTTAGTAATTGAATACAGCAAATACGGATCACAATAGCTAGGACATTATACTAGAAAACCTCTAGGTTATTCATTGAAAATTCTGAAACTCTGATTTTGTTGTTGTTTTTGCTGTTGTTTCTAATGCCCCCATGGCTGTATGTTCGAAACCAGATCCATATAGGCTTCAGTTTATATAGAACCACAGGGGTTGGAGTCCTTCTTACCTAGTTGCCACCTTAATTTTGACCGAGCACCCCAAGGGGCGACATCCCTCTCTGGGGGGTGCGATCCTCTCAGAGTCTCATTGAGGGACTTTCCGGTCTACGGATTTAACGTGCCCCTATCTGGCCTCGACGTGGAGGTATTAAATCCCTCTGAAGACCGGAACTGGCCTAGCCGACCGAACATTGAGAAGTCCAGATGGCCGGCGGAAATTCTCATATATTGTCTCCCCCATATAGTGCCTGGTAGGTGGTCATTCTACCAGCAGTTAAACGTCACCACAGAGTCGTTCTCTTATCTGTTCGATGGTCTTTTATTGTCTAGAACCGATCCCTGACTACTTTATGATCTGATGCTGATAGAGGGGACTGCTGATAGTGGGGCCGCACCCCACTGTGACAAATTTCAGTACAATCGTAGGTATTTTCTGGGGGGGGGAAGCCACTTCTCGCTCTGGGCCGTAAACGGACTTTTGGGGTAAACTGCAAAACCGGACTTCGCTCGTCAGAGGATTAATGGCGCGTGTCGGGATTCGATCCGAGCTCCCTCAGCACCGAAAGCAGGCGCGCTACCACAAGGCTCCCTTGAGCTCTGAAGTTGTAACTGAATGCGACAAATACTGCTCACTAATTGTACGCCCTAATTGTGCGAAAACGGTACCAATAAAGTGATCAAAAACAGGATTAAGCAAATTTTGTCAAAATTGGGTACAAGTCAATAACCACGAGAATTAAAGTTGGAATTGACCTCAGTTAGTAATTTTTCAATTTGGCAGTTATGTCTGTGAATGTGTTATAAAAGGAGCGTACTCACTTTATCATATTTGTATGTATCAACCTTAAAATAAAATAGTGCCTGATTTGGAAGGAAACTGCATGTACAAGTCCAAAACACGCTCGTTAATTAATCAGAACCACAGCCATTTTTTATTGATTTCATGGTCTATTCAAGATTAAGCTTAGAATAAAGATGAGTTCATTTTTCATTACCACAATCTGTCGGTAGAAATAAAAGTTCTATTTAGTACATAACTTTAAATACACTCATGGACAAAAAAATTAGTGCACCAAGAAATAATTGCGGGATCGTAACGAAACTTGCAATGAAGGTACATGTCGGGGAGATATACAAATGATTAGAAATGCAGCGTGATTGCGCATTACGTATAGCCGGTAGAGGGCGTTGAACATCGTACTCTGTGGAGTATAAAACAGGTAACCAAAGCTTGTTTGAGTGTGCTGAATCATATACAAAGGAAGAGCTGAGATAGACATGCCATTACGCCGTGTTCGAAGACAATATAAGCAGTTATCGCAGTTTGAGAGGGGGAGAATCGTCGGGATGATGGAAGCTGGGTGGTCAGCTAGGCGAGTAGCTCGTCAATTAGGCCGCTCTGATTGTGTTGTGAGGAGGTGTTGGGACCAGTGGACCCGAGAGATGTCATGTACACGAAGACCAGGCTCAGGACGCCCTCGACAGACCAGTCGTGGAAAAGACCGCCACATCGTAAGAAATGCACGCGTACAGCCAACTGCTTCATCGACCGCCATTCAGGCACAGGTAGCACCTTCACTAGGGGCCTCTGTGTCTTCTCGAACCATACGAAGGCGCCTGGCTGAAGGACAGTTGGTATCGCGGCACCCATTACGTGTGCTGCCCTTGACGCCCACCCATCGACGCCTCCGTTTGGAGTTTTGCCGCGCACGAGGAAACTGGACTGCAGCGGAATGGAACCAGGTCGTCTTTAGCGACGAATCCAGATTCAATCTCGGCAGTGATGACAATCGTGTTCGTGTGTGGACAGCCCGTGGTGAACGCTTCAATCCTGCCTTTGCTGTACAGCGACACATCGCTCCCACAGCTGGTGTGATGGTATGGGGTGCCATTGCCTACAATACAGGTCACCCCTAGTATTGTTCCGTGGCACCATGACAGCCCAGCGGTATGTTTATGAAATCCTGCAACCACATGTGTTGCCACTCATGCAACGGCTCCCAGGAGCCATTTTTCAACAAGACAATGCTCGGCCTGATACGGCAAGGGTGTCACAAGACTGTCTCCGCACTGTTACTACCCTTCCTTGGCCTGCCCGATCCCCAGATTTGTTTCCAATCGAGCATATCTGGGATCATTTGGGACGACGAGTTGGGCATCCCACGAGTTTGAACGAACTAGAGGCAAGGTTACAGCAAATATGGAACGAAATGTCTCAAGACATCATACAGAACTTGTATGATTCAATGCCCGATCGTATCGCATCGTGCATTCGCGCTAGAGGGGGTCCAACGGAGTATTAACTCCTCCGTTCTTTTGCCTTTTTCTCTGAAATAAATTATCCTTTTTCTTTGATTTTCTTATCATTTACTTATATCAAAGTAGTCATTACGTATGTAAAATTTCGTTTCATTTTGACGACTCCTTCTTGGTGCGCTAATTTTTCGTCCATGAGTGTATATATATATATATACAGGGCAGGGTGAGAATTGTCGGTAAATTATATCAAAACCGACTATAAGAATGGGGAAACTTTCTGATTACTTTGTCAAAAAAGTTTAAATGAACCAATAAATCTCCTGTATTAAGCCTACTAAAATACTTAAAATAAAGTGGAATAATAAATTTTTGAACTATCAATAACAATAACAGATTGAAGAAGTAATTATCTCCAAATAAACTTTCATTTCAAAACAACATCGATATTGTTTGAGATTCTTCATATTGAATGAATAGTGTTTGATCCAGGCACACGTTGTCTCGTCGTTGTTAAATAATTCAGAATTAAATTTAATTCCTCGTGTTTACTCTTTACTTAAGAGTAACTTTGAGTCAATTTGTTTTCCTTTATTAAATCATATTACTCATAACAATAATAAATACCATTTTCTGCCTACCACAATTACGTCTCTAAATCAAACAAAAAATAATAACTCCATCGAACGCAGTGCACCTGCTTTACCCTTCCAATTATTCGCGTCCTCGAACTATTCCTCCCCACGGAGTCATCCTTTCTCATCTGCTCGGACGAAGACCAAAAATAAATCCATCAGCTCCAGCGGTAGAATAAACATGACACAAAGACAAAGAACAAATATTTCGATTCGGAATCATGTTTCATTTGAAGAGCGCTAATTTGGTGCCGCCATTAGCAAATGACAAAAGAAGAAGAAGGACCCTATCTCGATCCGTTGATCCCCATTCCGATTTTATAAGAAACGAGAGCTTTTCCTTTGTTTCGAATCTGTGGTGAATAATGATATCGGGGTTATTTGAAATTCGGGTCTCGCTTTATCGGCTTTATCTTTTTGACTACTGCTGGTGTTTATATGCGGTCTGCAGGTTTTTGTCTGGAGATCTTTTACGGCTGACAGAATTTTGTATCTCGTGAACTGAAAATACTGTTTGGGTTTTCCTCTGATTAGACTTTTGTTATCTAGTGTGATTATCTTGCTTCTGATTTTTGGAGGTTCTGTTAATGTTGATAGAGACACTAACCTTTGAAGATGCAGAAGTTAAAACCTTTAAATTGTTATAATTGCTACTAGGTGTGTTGAAAAATATAGGATGTTTAAATAAGAGTATTTAAAAAAACTGTGAGAAGCCTCTCTTTGTTGCTAACAAACTGATTTTTGTTACTGCTTCATTTTCCTTAGCACATGTTTCACTGCATCAGAAGGCATGTGAGGGAAGAAAGAAACGAGTGTTCAGTCAAACGCAAATGCATAGACGAATGTGATTGCAATGTAAAGAGGGCAAAAAATGAGAGGAAATGAGTGTTTTGATACTACTGAGCTTTAGGAGAATTTGAGTTAAGTAAATATTAATTTTATTTTATTAGCTATTAAACTTGGAAAGTTTCGCAACTGCTGTAAATATCTTTGCGATAAAAAGTACCAGTACATCGCTATATCAGAATCCTCATAACCATCATATATTCAAATAACGTTGAACGAAAGTTTCGACCAAAAGATAGACGGAGATGGGTTGACTGACCTCAAAGTAACCACGCCATTTCAAAATCTGAGAACTGGAAGACTATGGTCAAGAATAGTTCATTCTGGAATGACCACGTAGAGAAGGACAAGTTCCACATCGGGCTGTCATACCACTGAAGAAACGAAGAATGGACATTCTCCTTTATTGCTTCTTAACTTTGAAATCTCCGTAAATTTTGAATACCTTGGAGATTACTACTGCACCATTATATCCGAATACCCTTTATGACCATCATATGTTCAAAAAATGTCACCAGAAAATTTAGACCAAATAGACTCAGACTGAGAAGGACTGACCATGTGAGGTCTCGAAAAAGACTAAACCATTTTGAAATTAAAAAATTGGAAGACTATGGCCAACAACTGGTCATCATGGAATAGGCTTACAGAAAAGGCCAAGACCTATATCGGGCTGCCGAGCCAATGAAGGAAAAGAAGACAGAATATTCTACTTTATTGTTTCTTAAACTCTGACAGCTCCACAACACTCATATATATATTGCACTTAAGACATACCAGTACATCATTCTATCATGCTCATTACAACGATCATATATTTAAAAATAGTACAACAACCACTTTTATTGATATATCTCGGAAATATTTACAAGACCTGAGATTCCAGAATCGAATGCGTTTTATGATTCTACAACAACAAAATGTGACGACTGAAAAACTATCATCTGTACACGTTCGGCACAGTGGCACTCTCTCTCTCTCTACGATTTGGCCATATTACACCATTATAATTTGAACTACATTTGTCCTCTGTGCATTAGATTATTTGTAATAGCCGTAAGAATAGGAAAATATTCTGACTTATTTGTCATAAATTTTAAGATCAACTCAAGTACAGCTAGAACCATCACCTAAGAATAGTGAAGATCAAATTTTCGAGGCTGAAGTCAATCGGACAGACAAAGATCTTCTCCGGGTGTGATCTTTGTTTAGATGGGATGAAGAATAAGATCTAACAACGTTCCATGATAACTTCAGTTTAAGAATAGGTGAAACCAGACCTTTGTGGATAAAGTCAAGCACAACAAAGACAGGATCTTTTTCGGGTTACAGGCAAGTTGACAGGAAAATATTCCTGCCATAGTTGTGATAAACTGTAAGGTCCACTCATATTGAGTTCCAACCTTGACCTAAGAATAGAGGAACGAAATTCTTGAAGTTGAAAATGGACACACCTAGATGAAGGTGGCCACAAAGGCAGGGTATTATTAAAGCTATACTTAGGTAAAACAATCCGAAATAAGAAGGCAAATCCTCGAGACTAAGTCAAAGAAGGACACAACTGAACAAATGAAGGTCACGACGATCTTATTCAGGGAATATTTCAGATGCCTTATAGAAGATAAGCTTTGACAAATGAAATGTTAACTCCCATAGAGAGGATCTTTTCCAGAGAGCAAGCAAAAGGCACAAACTAATTACAATGTATAATATAACTGAGGCGCTGCGGTTTTGCTGTTCATTCAAATTAGTATTCAAATGCCGCTTATTCAAATTCCCTCCTTCAAATTGGTAGTGACGTCACTTGACAAATTTAACGTCGCGGCATGAGGAAAAGCACTCAACTGACATATAAACAAGCAACAGCAGTCCACGGCAGCTCCGTCCCTTCCCGTTTTTTCACGCCTTACTAGTGCCGGCAGTTTTCTTGGCTGCAGTTTTAGCCAGTCAGCATAAGTTTTTATCACCTTATAATTTTTTTAACGAGTAGGTAAAATGTAACTTTTGATATTTTGTTTTTAATTTTGTAACAAGTAAACAAGATGGAGTCAGATTAGTTTGTTTTCTTGAATACTAGAAAACTTGCTAACATAGGATCCAGGACCACTACAGAAAAGTCACCACATAACTTTGAGAGCCGAAAGATAAGTAACCCAAGATATTTAGCATGTCCTATTTTTGATACTTTGAAAGCACGAATATTAAACTAAAATCACAATTAGAAAAAAAAAAATTGACCCAAGAATTAAAGGGTTCCGCGATCTTGTAAGCATTATCTAAAACTTCTAAAATAATTCATTCTAGGATAAAGGAATAAAAAAATCCTGAATAAACATAGTACCTACTCGTATGTCGGTAAAAAGAAGATGAAAATTACTTTTCGTCGGTTTACGTTGCTAAGCAAAAATAAATAAAGAAAAAAATATAAAAATGTGTGGATTTTTTTATGAATATAAATTATTCCATTATATTCTGTTACAAATAAACTAATAAATAGATTGACCTTTATTATTTTTTATGTCTTTCAAAGCGTCGTTAGTAAGCGAGCGCAGTTGCTAATAATCTTCCATGACATCGTTTTTATGTTAAAGTATTTTTGAAAGGAATTTTTCATGATTTGGCGAACAGAAAAAAAAAACCGCTTTACATTTTTTCGAGATTAACTGTGCCATAAAAGCCTGTCAAAATGTTGGAAGTTTAAATTCGTAATTATTTGACAATAACTGCCTTAATTGAACAAATGGTTATATTGTTTTACTTCTGAGTTAATTTTTATTTCTCTTAAGGAAACGAACAATTATTACCGAAAAATTAAGTCTGTAAATTTAGCAGCGATTTTTTTTTCTTGTAATTTTTTTCTTGAAATCATTTACTGATTAAATACTGGTTCAAATCATAACGTATTTCAACTTATATTTTTCCTGGCGTGAGCTTAGTACAGTCGAACTCCGTTGTAACGAACTTCAATGAACGAAATGTTTTGCTCGCTTTATCCGGTGGTTCGCTATATCCGGACCGTTAAGAAAAATGCTAGAGTTCGCTAAATGTTTAACACATTTGTTGCAATGTGTATTCAATAATGATGTATTAAAAAATGATAAAATCTATTAAAAATGTTCATTAATGAATTAAATCGACTAAAATGGATTACATTAAACTGACACAATACTAATTAAATTACGCACGATAGGAAAACGGAGGGACCAAAATTTTCGTTCGTTATATCCGTGAGTTCGTTATATACCGGGTTCGCTGTAACAGGGTTCGACTGTATATATTTGCAAAAGGTGAAAAAATTAAATTAAATTAAGAAAAGTCAAACGTGTTTGCCGACTATTAATCAGCAACTTCAGGGGCAACCTAAATAAATTGAGGCTGCTGTATACTAACCCTATAGTCCAATCTTTTCCCCGAATAATTTAAATTTTAAAATATTGTATACTTTTTTGAAATTTTTCGTGTAAAGTGTTAAATTACCCTAAGGCGTAAATTATTTTGGTCTGTTCCGGAGTACAGTCGAACCCCGTTATAAGGAACACGAAGGCCCGAGAATCACCCCTATGTATCTTGCTATTAGCAACTTTTTCATTCAACTTACTGTGCCATGATTGGCGCTGTGCTGGAGCGCACTGCTCGTATGCGATAGTCCCCGGTTCGATCACGCTGGACGCTCATTTTTACTAAATATTTGAATTTTATTCTTTTAATTCTTATTATATTTTTTATTTTACTTTTCTGAAGAGGGCTTGATTTTTATATTATTATTTTACTGCTGAGCACGTATTTTCTGATGTACATATCTTGCTACTGGAGGTAAAGTCGTAAGATCATGGCACTCCAACAAACTCAATATACCTTGACCTTGACCCTAACAGAGGAGCAAGAGTAGCGAGCCTAGGGGCGAAGCCCCTAGTATTTTAAAAAATCCCAAGGTTTAAGAAGTCTCTGCTATGTTTAAGCAAAATATGCAGAGGTTCATGTAATGTATATTCAAAATCCATGTCAAAACAGACAAAATACAAGCACCCGTATTTTTCAAAATAACGCAAACAATCCAGTGGTCCATTTATCGGGATAAAAGCACGATTTGACATTTTTTTAATTTTTATAGCTTGAATAGAAATGAATTAAAATGTGTGGAAATCGGAAATCAGGTGTTTGAAAATGTTTGTTGTCCCATTTTCTAATAATAACACGAGACTCTCGTTTACCATAGTAAATGACTGGCAATTATAAATGAAATGTTCATGAATTCTGTAGACACATAAGTTATTTTGAAACATTTGGAGTGCAGAAAAGTGAAAAAAAAATTTCAGATAGAGATACTGGTTCAGTAAATAAATTAAAATCCAAACAAGCTTTTAATTATGAGTTTTGATTTTTTAAACAAAATTTTTAATGTACTCTAATATACACAATGATTACAAAATGGGTGTAAATAATTAAAAATATCTACCCCGGACCCGTAAATGGCATATTATATATGGCACATTATGGCCATTTATATGATACACAGTGTCACTTATAACATTCCCTATATGGCCCGTTATATGACATTTTATGACCCTTCAGAGGAAGTGTAGCAAATTCTGATGTAGAAAAGATTCCCATTTTAAGGGCATCCTAGTGGTTAGCGCGTTGTAATTTGGTACTGAGTCAGCTCGGATCGAATCCCGACAAGGGCCCCTCAACGCTCTCGTGGCTACGCTGGGTATGGGGTGTGTGAAAGCTATAGGTCATAAAGTCCCTCCATAGGGACTTTACGACCAACAGATGTTGCTTTTGAGGGTGCTCGGTCTAAATTATGGTGGCTAAGGAGAATAATGTTGGCTCACATGAATGCTGCTTCCAGTTAGGATGAAGCCAACAAATCATTACAGCATATACGAATGCTTTCGGAGAAGTGCCCCCCCCCCCTTTGGACAAAAAAGGCTCGCCATTTTTGCTTGTAATTCATACATTTGCAGTAAAGCTATTTTTAAAAGTAATTTTTTGCTACATTTGAGGTTCTGTATACTGCGGGGAGAAACACAGTTTTGAAACTTTACTTTTGTTACCTGTGTCTTTAGCGTTAAAGAAATTTATTTCCACCTCTTTCCATCACCAAATGTTGCTGATCTAATTTTTTTTTCGCCCTCATCCATAATTGAACATTTTGCGAGAATTTAAGTTTCTATAATGAATCTGATTTTTATCTTGTTTTATGAGAAAATAAAAAAAGTTTTAAAAAATACATGGGCACAGTGGAATATTAGTTACGTTATTAAACTCTCGAAAAACGAAGTAATAAAAAGGCCCTCTCCAAATGCGAGTTCTTAACTCAAAAAATATGAGGGAGCCCCGAATTTTAGCACTTTCTTCCATTAGCGTTACAAGATAAATGATTTCGGTAATGAGTTTTTACACGAACAGTGACACAGTTTCTCCCGAAACTAGGCTATTTTTTATTTAACGATGATGTTTTTTTTCACCAATCTATCAACAATAATTCCGGTGCAGGAAAGGGCGTTTATAAACCTTTATAATCTTTGTTGAAAAATGTGTGAAATTCATTGAAAACTTAATTTTTTTCCTCTCCGCAACTTCTGATAAAAAACTTATTGGAATACTCTATAAACATTGTGTCTCATATCTTTCGGTGTTTATAATAACTTAACTATTCAAAGATAACTAAAAGCGTTGGGCTTGGAGGAAAAAAAATTAACTTTACAGGCAGTATCTGAATATGAATGCAAATGAAAGTAATTATTTTGAAGTAACGGCTCGTGCAACGGCGGCTGGTGAATGAAAAATCTCTCGTGTCTGCAATGTTCTCCAAGCTCTCAAATTTACCCCTGGAGGTGCGGGGTCAAGTGTTTTCTGGTCTCGTCATTTGACTCGGTTCAAAAATTACGGGACCGGTTCATAAGGGGCGAAGCTGTTCCACCTATATAGTGCCCCTGGAATGGAGGAAGCCAATGTTCTTATCCTCGGATTAATGTTCAGGGAAAAAAAAACAACGCCTGTAAATAATCATCTGGCAGGTGACGACACACAGACAAGGTACTTATTCAAGCATATAGACAGAAATCAGAACAGCATCGCAATACTGTTCTTAGCCCGAAACTAAAAGGGACACAACCATCTTAATTCCAAACTAATTCTACAGAAAAACTAAACATTACTAGGAGTTGCCATTCTATGAATAGAAAACTATCAAAATTACGATTACATTGGACCGACATCTAGGGCCGAAAGAATAAACTATAAGTAGTTTCAAACAGACCCCATAATAAAGAGGGCAGCAATACCGCGGTGATAACAGGCAAATGTCTAAGGACAAGGCTTCCCCATTGGAAAAAAAATTTTGAAGTAAAAATTTCTTCAAAAGGGTTTAAATCTATTTTGCATAAATTATTTCTCTGTGAGCTATTTACTAAGATCGAAGAAAATGATATTAAATTGTATAGGAACATTCACTCGAAAGAGTGATATTCAGTAATAACGCTCGCTAGGATGAAGCAATCTGAACCCCCCCAAAAAATTTGCTACATACCTTCACGTATACGCAATCAGTTGCATTACATGCGATGCTGTAAATTATTTCCGTTTTCTGACAGAGACGTTTCGACTCGGCGTTCCGTGTTCCTAAACGTATTGGCAAGGATATCGGAGGAATAGCAACAATTTCCCGTTGGATATTTGCCTTCAAATATTCCACAGTGCAAGGCTTGTTCCGATAGACTTTTTCTCTCCAAAAAAGAAGTCTGGTGGTGTCAGATCCGGCAACCGTGGTGGCCAAAGTCCCTTTGAAATTACCCTGTCACCGAAAAAGAAATTTTCACCATGCTTCTCGCCGATTGGTTACACGTTGTTTCATCTTGCTGGAAGTAACCTTCCGTTAACTCACTATCATCCAGTTGAATTCACGATCTGTTCATGTCTGTCCAAATATACATCGGTGATCACAGTGGTGTCAAAGAAAATGGGGTATATAATGCACAACGGAGACATCTCGCACCACACAGTAACTTTTCGATTATGGAGCGGTGTTTGGTGAATGGCAAAGAGATTTTCAGAATCCCATATTCGGGTTTTTTCCGGGTTAACATAACTGTTAGGAAAATGAACCCTAAAAGGGCTACCTAAATTTCAGTTTCTAAGACTTAGTATTACTTTCCGACATTCATGCTATCGTGTTAGACTGACATAACACTTGATACCTAACAGAGTTACGGTAACTTTTGACGTCCCACATCTGAGATATGGGTTTTCCATTTGTTTTCCCCATGGTTTATTTTTTTTTCTTTTCAGTGTATTTTATGCAAATGTATGTTAATTTGATTTTTCTTGCTTGTATAAATACCGCTCGGGTTAGAACAAAGGTGCCCTGGGAGCACACACAGTCGGACTCCCGAGCTAGTGAGATTCGTTTGTTAAAAGTCTCTGTGTGAGATTATTTTGTTAGTAACGATGTTCTGAGTTTATAGATTAACCCGAAAAATGGAACCACGCCTCATCCGAGAATTATGTGATGTGATGCCCCATCTACCGAGTAGCACGTTGTACGTTGTTTCATTCAGGCTGTTCCATCCTAGCGCGAGTTTTTACAAAATATTCTGGGCCTCTTTCGAGTGAATCGCCCCACAAAATGCTCTCAATTACTTCTATCATACATCACGAACTGACTACCACTTCATAAAAAATATCATATTACCCGTCTTAAATAATGAAACTTATTAAGGCTGCTATGTACTAAAAAATCGTATTTTCCTTTTCCTCTTCTTTCAGACTCTTGTGGTGGGAGGTGTCCAGTTGACAGTTCGAGAATTCCACCCCCCTTAGGATTGACATTTTGAGGAATTGTAACGGCTCTCTTTCTATAGGGGGGTTAAGCGCTGGCCCCAAATTTTTTATTTAAATTAAATTTTTGTCAACTATTTACAGGTACATAAATGCTGATAATCAAATAAAATTGGTATTGCCAGATAGCCTGAACTTTTCTGCAAAGCGCTACAGGATTCATTTTATAAATTTCGTCCACTGAAGGCATTTATGAGAGTTTAAAACACACTGTACTAGATTTTTACCCGAATAATTTAAATTTTAAAATATTAATTGCATTTTTAAAAAAACGAAAAATGTACACAAATGTAAAATTTCTTTCTCTATGACGGAGTACAATTTTTTAAAAAAAATCTTTGAATCCATGTCGGCAATCCGTGGACAAATTTTCTCCATAGGTTAACATTGAGGTGAGCGAATCCAATAGGGTTAGTACATAGCAGCCTTAAGATGCATCATATTTAAGAAAACTGGGATTTTGCTAGTAAAATGAACGAGAAATTTTATATGAAAAACTCACACAGAGCAGAATTTAAAATTTTCTCAACGTTTAGAAATGGAAATAGAAAGCGAAAAATACGTGTTTTCAAAATTTATCCCGATAAAAAAAAATTTTGGAAATTTTTATCTTTGCGTAGTTCGATTCATCCAACTTCGAGCAATTTACAGTCCAACCCCTTTATAATGAACCCCGTATATAACGAACTCACGGATATAGTGAACGAAAATTTTGGTCCCGCCGCTTTCCTGTTGAATGTAATTTAATTAGTATTGTGACAGTTTAATGTAACCGATTTTAGTCGATTTAATTCATTAATGACCATTTTTAATAGATTTTATCATTTTTTATACATCATTATTGAATACCCATTGCACCTAATGAGTTATACATTTTGTGAAATATAGCATTTTTCTTAGCTGTTCGGATAAAGCGAAACAAAAACCTTTGATCCCTTGAAGTTCGTTATAACGAGGTTCGACTGTATTTTTCAAACTTTGTTTTTCCTTTCTTATACATTTTTAAGAATAAATGAATTTCATTATATTAAATTTGTAAGTAATATTTGTTATTTGACGAATGTTTCTCTCTTTAGTAAATAACTCATTTTATAGGAAAACAATTTGCATAAACACATGTTTCACTAGATATGATTGTCTTTATGGGGAATTCACAGACTGTTATTCAGGAATTTTCCATGCTCATAATCACACCTAATGCCCCTTAGTGAAAAAAAAAACAGTTTGAAACAAATTATTCTTATTCTTTATTGAAGATTTCAAAAGCTGTGAGAGTTAAAGTCCTCAATGATATATATATATATCCTTTTCATAGTTTATGTTTGTACCAATTTATATTTGGCATTTTCTTTACAACAAAGAGAGGAAGGGTGACATTTCGTGAAATACACACTCAGCTGAATAAGCCACAACTTTTTTGTTTTGTATGAAAAGAAGTTAGATTTCTTCTTTATTTCCCCATTGGTTAGCCACGACCAGCAATCTATGGCAAGAAAGGAATAGAATCTTTTGAAAGGGACTTTTTTTGTAAAAAAGGGAGATTAAATATTTTTTTATTCTGTGACGCATTACATAATTTCTAGTTTCCTCATTATTTTTCAATTGTAACTTATTTTAATCTAAGACTTATTTGTAACTTAAATGTCAGAATGAATTTGATAGCAACATACTTCTTTGATTTACCATTTTTCAAAACTACTCCAATACAACTTTTTTTTCTGAACTTAGACACTGTTATCACACTGCCCAATTTTTTCAGAAACAATGCAGTTTTGCCGTAAATAAAAATTATTGTTCTGCCAATAGAATCTTAATTTCATAATTAGATGGAAACTCTATAGTCGTTCTTAGCCATTAGGGCTACACTGACGTGAATCTACAGGTTAAAGCTGATTCAAAACGACTGCAAACGCCATTTACCAAAGCGAAGTTTCAAATTTTGGTTCCTAAGACAAAAGTCCAATTTATTTGGCCATCATTCGGTGCCTAATAAATTTAACGAGGAATAATTTCCGAAATATAACTAAAGATACCTATAGCTGAGGAAACCGTGTCTCTTTTTAAGGAGACAATTTAACTTGTTCAAGTATTAAGTATTCAACTGCACTTGATATTATTAGGCATAGATGGAGTTACAAATACTTAAAAGATACTAATTGTTCACTACTTTTAATACATTAAATTACAAATTCAGTTATAATACTTTAATACGGAAATTCCCCCAAATAAAATAATTCAGAAACAGTTTCAACTTGTATAAAAATTTGTATAAGTAATACATTTATCCAAAAATTTTAATTAACTTTTTTTCAATCTTTTATTTATGAAGGGTCTTTTAAATTGCTTACTGAAATGTGTGAAACAAAACAATAGGCAATTCTTTTCAAACGCATGTCGAAAATTAAGCAAACATAATTTCTTTTTTTAATTCTTAATATTACTCCTGATTAAACTTTCTGCCTAATAAACACGTTTGCTAAAATATTTTAGATATTTTGAGACGCAATTCTTTTTCTCTATTTTTTTGCGCACATTTTTTAAATGAATTTTTGTGTCTTGTAAATAATTAACGATTCATGCAAGAGCAAATTATAGTTTACATGTTTGAGTTGGAAAAAAAACACAACTGTCTTTAATTAAAACATTTGCTTTTTTGATATATTTTTTCCTTATTTCCGCTAATTAGGCGTGTTTGGGAAGAGATAAAATTTTATTTTCCTTTGTGTTATTTTCTGTTTAGAAAATATCTGAATTTAAGAGAGATGTCTGGAATGTATTTTGAAGGTTAACAAACATCAGCTGTGGGCTTCTTAACAGGAATGGACTCCTATTCGTCCCCTCTCCTATTGCTCCCCCGATGACTAACTGACCAGAACTGCCTACTTGCGAGTGGTCGAACGAGGGGGGGATGAACCCTCTTGGCAGCCAGGGAAAAGACTTGTTCGAGAAGACATTCTCTCGCTTGGAAGGTGAAAGGTCGGAGTATTAGAGCTCGCCCCACGGAAAGTGGCTTGCACGTGATTTTATTGATCTATGTAAATTTGTAATATATAAGTGTGTATAGTAATATGTGTTGTGTCCCAGTAGAAATATATATATATATATATATATAATAAATAATTTTGGGACTAAAGATCGTATCTTGATTCGTCAACCGTGTAATCCATTCTTACAACGAACTGCAACGGGTCCAGGGGCGGTTAGGCCACATCCAGGGAGAGGGGTCTCTCTTCAACAGTTTCATAAATGAAAAAACGTATGTCGACGCAAAAATATTCAAAATTTCAAAATTAGAGATAGTGTTATAACGAGAGATTTTGGCAACATCTAGCCATGCACTTCATGAAGATACCCTCGGGATAAACTATTGTCACATTAAAAATAGGTTGAGATGCATATTACAGTATAGTGATTGGGAATTCGTCATCTGTAATACAAAAATGACATCAATAAACGATAAACGAGGAATAACGACCCAAAATTATGAACCATTGAACACATTTATTTTGAGGGAATATGAAGAAAATGGCTTAAGGCCTCAAAAAATACAGAATGTTTGTCATTCTATGCGATTATAAAGACCGATGGATGAGTCTTGAGTCCCCATGCGAACAGCACCATTTTCAAAGTCCAACTGCCTTCGTTCATCTTCGGCATCCTGCAGTCACCCTGTGTCCTGTCCAGCGGGTCAGGAGAGATCTGTTCTTGCAGGTGGCTGATGAGTTTTGCATCTGTCCATCAGTCCGCCAAATTTGGCGACGAGCGTTCGCAAAGCGGCGAGAAAAAGTGCGAAAACAAAGCGACACAAAGAGAAGCGATTATGCATGTGTATGTCTTGGAGGCGAAAAGTAGCCAAACTTGTAGCGTGATATACCAACCCTTTCTCCCCCGCAAGAGGAATTTCACTGATAAGAAAGCGGGTTGCATTCTTAGCGCTAAAAATTAGGTTTTCGTTGAATACAGTGCCATAGTCAAGGGGTAGTATGTACATTTATGTGTACGCCCAACTGTTAGGGGAAAATGCCATAACAAAAAGTTAGTTTGAAAGGGCGGTACAAAACTTTACGACAATCATGTTAACTTGGTTTTTCAGAGAGAAACATTTCACTGGAGTACTGAGGGAAAATGGTAATTAACTTCTTTGTTTAGAATTAAGCTCCATCTTATAATTACGTGAATTAAGCATGTAATTACTGTGATATGCTGTCTCAGTACAACTATGAAATACGTCCTTCCTTTGTTCTGATATTTACACATCTGTATACAGTTTAAAGTAGAAATGAAATATCTTAAATCAACACTCAGTTACTTAGGAAGGATTCGTCTAAAATCGAAAAATATTGGACTAATGAACCGGTTATGCAGTGACAGAGAAAGAGCTTATGTATGCATAGGTAATAAAATACCATTACTATTATATATAGCGAAAAATAAATACCGTTTTTTTGGACCTTAAGAAGTACCTTATTACAAAAGAAAATCGACTTTAAATTGAGGTGCATCTTATTGTCCGAAGGTAACATTAAGGTAACGTTAAAATGAAATAAATATTTCGTTATCTATATATATAAAACAGTTCCGTAACAGACTCATTCACTGACTCACATACAACGCACAGACCAAACCGCTCAACCTAAAGGGCTGAAATTTTGCATGGCGATTCTTCTTATAGTGTAGGGGTGCACTAAGAGAGATTTTTGAAAAATTCTACTTAGATTTTTTAAATTAAAATTTTAAGCTGTTTTAATAACTTCTTTTAAGTTTGCATTTAAAATAATAGTTTGAGGGTTATAAAATTTATATCACGAGAAAGATCATAAAAATTCCTTTAAAATGAAATTATTTTCGAATCTTTACCTCTATTTTCTGATTTTTGGTGAATTTTTAAAGATTAACTTTTTGAATTTAATTTATTAAATGCTGATCACGTGATTTCTTTTTCTGGTACTTTAAATAAATTTATCGTCACGTGCATAAGAACTAAAAAGACAAAAAAATATTTTTTTCTTGCTGATGCGGCAGACGATTGGACATTATTTTGTCTATAAAAATATCCCTTACGATTTTTTTATATATATATAATTTTTTTTCTACATCAATTGTATATATTGATCGTCGTATTTATTATAAATAAATATATATATATATATATATATATATATATATATATATATATATATATATATATATATATATTTGGCATTAATTGCATAGATTGACCGTTGTATTTAATTTGAATGTACTCCGTAGCGAAGTGCGGGTTTTCAGTTAGTATACATTATATGTTTTTATTATATATATTGTATCTTCTTTTTTATCTTTTTTATCTTAAGACAAAACTTTGAAGACTTCTCGTAAAAACATTTAAAATTTAAATCATAAAAATCTGTTTCATGGATATATATATATATATATATATATATATATATACACACACAGTCCAGTCATATTAATGTGACCACCGCCCACTTTTAATGTCAACGTTAAATAACCAATAGCAGAAGGCAAGTGTCATCAGCAAATTTGGTGGATATATAAAGTGTATTATAGGCATTCGGAAATCATTTCAGTTCTTGTAGTCATGCAGAAAAAGGAGTGATTTATCCGACGTCCAAAAGGTCATGATCATTGGCTGTCAGGCCAAGGGTGGTAGCATTTCCGAAACGGCTAATTTTGTAAACTGTTCGCGGACCGCCGTGGTAAAAATATACCGTGCATGGCAAAATGACACTATCCAAAATCAGCGACGTGGCAAATGTGGTTCACCACGGGCCATAGATGGTAGAGATGAACGACGGCTGCGGTGATGCGTTCGGGCGAATAGACGTGCAACCGTTGAGCAACTGACCATCCAGATGAATCAAGGGGCTTCCAATAGTGTCTCCATAATGAAGGTTCAGCGAACGTTGCTGCGTATATGCCTCCGCAGCAGACGCCTGGTTAATTCACCTATACTGACTGCTGTTCATCGGCGACGAAGGCTGGAATTTGAACTCCAGTACCGCAACTGGACTTCCACGGAGTGGAGATAGGTGGCTTTTTCCGATGAATCACGTTTTATGCTGCATCGGACAGGTACACTTTGGCGTATACGGCATGACATGTCTGAAAGCAAACACCCTGCAACAATTGTCGGAAGGGTCCAAGCTGGAGGAGGGAGCATTATCGTGGTATTCTCTGGGTTTACTCATCATTGTGGAAGTCACGATGGATCAACACAAGTATGCATCTATCCTTGCGGACCATGTTCACCCCTACATGAGAATTGTTGTTCCTCAGAATGATGGCATCTACCAGATGGACAATGCGACGTGTCATAAAGCTCGCAGTGTACGTGCGTGGTTCGAAGAGCACCAGGATGAGTTTACCGTACTCCCTTGGCCAGCAAATTTCCCTCGGACAGCCAATCGAGAATCTGTGGGACCACCTCGATCGGGTTGTTCGCACCATGGATTCTCACCCGCGTAACCTAGTGCAGCTGGCCACGGCACTGGAGTCGGCATTGCTCAACATCCCAGTGAACACCTTCAGGAACCTAATTTACTCTCTTCCTGCACGTCTCGCAGCGGTCTGCTCTGCGAAAGGTGGTTATTCTGGATTTTGACAGATGGTCACATTAATATGACTGGACTATGTTTATATATATGTTTATATATATATATATATATATATATATATATATATATATATATATATATATATATGAAACAGTTTTATATATATATATTAAAATGAATTACTGCGGAAATATCCACTTTTCTTTTCAATAAACTTTTTTAAATATAATATTGTGTATAAATTTGATCAACTAAAATAAAATTGCTCTTTTCATGCATCATAAAGATATTGCGCCTTAGGGTCCCCAAAAGAATTAACTCGGTCCTGGGCTTAATTCAGATCCTTCGGTGCGATAAAAAATAAAGATACCAATCTGCTCTACACTGTAACTTCCAGTTACCTATCCGTTGATTCATCCCTTATTTCACGAATCGTAATTATAGTAAAATATCGCGTTTCTGCTGTAATTGCTTCTCAGATATTACAACAGAAACTAAATCATCGCACTTTAAACAGTAACAAAGGGGACGGGAGAAAAAAACAATATTAGTTCGTTGTCGATTCCTGAGCAAACACCGTATAATAATCAGCAAAATGATTCATTTTCTGATTCAAACACGGCACTTAGCATCTCACGGCTGCGGATAGTAAATTTTCCACCTCCGGGTGATGCGTACAGTAAACAACATATTTTATGTGGGATCAGAGAAGGGAATACGAGGGAAATAATTACAAAGAATAATGAAATATTAAATTATTCAGAACACTGTTGGAAGCCGGGTGAATAGTTCTGTAATTAGCAGAGAGCGGCTTACTGCAATTTCTGTAATATATGGGCAGTGTCTGAGCTGAATCCAACAAAGGGAACAGCGACTGCGTCGAAATTTATAAATACTAAAATGCATACCGCGCCTTTAATTAAAGACCTCATTAATTCTATTCCACGCTGTTTATCTCTTTATAATAGAAATAATAATTATGGCGAAAAACGAGAATAAAGCAGGCCTGGGTGCAAGACGTTTCGGTCGGGAAGACTTATAAATGTAATTAAACACGCGGCGTAAGTTTATAAGGCTTTTTGCTCACTGTCGTACATCATATTTCCCAAGGGAGTTAAATTAATTACTTAGTTATATAAAGTAATTTTTTTTTTAATTTTGTGGTTTGTCACAAGATTCAGTTAATAATATGACAAGATTACGTCACCGAGGGGACTGTTACAGATGCAGCAAGACAGACAGTTTTTCAGTTACAAGTGCTAAAATATCGATGAAATACATAACAACCATCTATTTAAGATCGTGTGAATTGGAAGGAAAACATCATTCATGCTGAATTTGGAATAAATAAGTTCCGATTGATAAGGTACTTTATGCTGTCAAATTACCTAAAGAAAATTGGTATTTTAGCTAGGAACGGAAATGTACTGCATGTAAAAAAAAAAATAGTTTGAAATAAATGAGCTCTAAATAAAACGTTTTTCAGCTGTGGAATCGTCTATTTACGGAATTGGCAATTTAACTGTTATTAAAATCGTTAATCGCAGATTAGAGATTTATAATGTACACAAAAAAACTCTATGCTTTAAAAAATTGAGATTTCTATTAACAATTGTGTATATGAAATAAGATACCAAAACTTCCATCCTTTACTCCGAGAACTAATCCCTTTAACCAATCAGAGAACAGCTTTGTAAGTAACTGGTCTCCAGATTCCCAGCATTGTGTTGAATATAACAATGAACTGCCAAAGTCGCAGCTCGTGTTTGAAACACGTTGCATAGAAATACCAAAAATCAAATATATATATATTTCATATATATATATATATATTTCATTTTTTAAAGCATCGGGAAAAATAAGGGACATGAGCTATTACCTAGTTTTGGACTGACCTATAAGTTTGCCCGAGGTTTGTTTGTTGCTACTTGGCTTCAGGGCCATGCTTAAGGGTGGGCAAACTTGGCAACCGCCCAGGGCCGTTAAATATTTAGAGCCACCATTTTCATTCCTCATGGCAACACTTTTCTAAATGTTACGGGTTTTTTAAGAAATCCCTCATTTTTCGCTGTTTCTATAATTCAACTTATAAAAAAAATATATGTTTCGATTTTTTGAAAAGAATCGTAGAAAGAATCTTAATTGACTACCGTTGTGGTTCGAAAAATTTCTCGGTTAGAAAAATATACAGTCATTACATACAGTCATTTGAAGAATTATGAACATTCTTTTTTTTTAATCTGTCCGTTTTCACGGAATCGTTGCAAATTGAAAAAAGTGAACATATGTTTGTGAACGAATACTAATACCATTTGGTCAAATGTTTGGTTTATTCAAGGGAAACAATAGACATTACTCCAGGGAGAGAAGACAAGTAAGTAAATGGGCTCCAAACCTGTTGGGAAGAAAAGGGTCTGAAGGTTGAAGGAGTGACGTAAACAAGAGATGGCTTTTACTTGTTCTCTCTATCATTATAATGGATTTTATTTCCCACTTCTCTAAGAATTGAAAATATTACAAATCAGGTGCAATCAGTATGCTTTGAATACGGATTGTACGCCTGTCCTCCTTGGCACTTATTTCTAATGAAAATGATCTCTCATAATCTTTGAACTTTTCACTTATAATAGACAATTTATTTTTCTCAGAAAGCAAGAAAAATTGCTTTATAACCAAAAAATTCATACATATAAGTATTTGTTTTTAACAATTTACATTTTCTAAATCGTGAAAATAATTTTTCTATCGTTTCATTATTGATGCAAATTGATCGGGGTTGTCTTACTAGATTCATTGTTCAGTACGTAGAGAAATTTGATTGCCAGTAAATATGTTTCGCCCAGGTCCGCTAAAACCCTAAGCACGCCCCTTCCTGTCTTTCTTATCTATCCTTTTCCGCACTTTTCTTCGATCACCACCATGTGGACGTTCATCCTGCATCAGAAGGTGGTCGACCGTTAAACAACAGTCAACAGCAAGATGACAATGTGTCTTGTCTTTCTTAAGGAACTACTTTTCCAACGTACTGCGGAATAAATGAGAATGAACAGGCAGATACATAAAATGGCCAAGACGGAAGACCCAACTGCCTTTACTCCTTATAAAACAACATATTTCTACTTCTATTAAATATAAAAGGATCTGCTTTTATAAAGAGAAGGCTAAGGCTTGTTTCACATCTAACCGGTTTTTGCCGGCTGCCGTTTAAACGGCGCCGGGTACACTTTGAACGACATCTAGCCGGCGCCGACACGAAGAGCGATCTCTTCACACTTACCCGGCTGTCGGGTAACCGACATCTAGCTGAGCAATCAGTACACGTTCGCATTGAATAGTAATGGATAGCAATAAGTTAATAGCGTGGATGATCATGTACAGACGTATGGAAAAGCGGAGAAAAAATAGAATGCACTGGGTTCATCCGATTAATATGAGAAGAGACGAGGTTGGGGCGTTCTTTTTACTTTTCGAAGATTTGAAAAATGATGGGGATAAGATTTTTAACTATTTTAGGATGAGTATACAAACTTTTGATGATCTATTTCGAGATATAATCAACTTCGAGATATAATAAAACGAATATGGTAAGTAAAATACTACATTTAGTAAATTAAATACAATACATTAAAAACCAGGGTGTAAATGATTTTAATCGAATGATTAAAATCATTTAATTAAAATCATGATTTACATCTAATAATTTTTTAAAAATAAAATAATTCATTTTAATCAAAAAATTATTTCATGCATTGCTTTTGAACATTTTTGGTATATTTTCCTAAGGGTATTAAATTTAAATATAAACAGGAAAGAAAGGAGACTTTTATGTATATATGTCGTTCATATAATTCATATAATCGTTCATATAATTAACTTCTGCCATGATCAATAACTTTGAGATGATTTCACACAAAATAAGATATTTTTCATTTAAATTAGATATTTTTATTTTAAAAACAACAAAAGAGCAAATAAGATTAATAAAAATTAATAAAACAAGATTAATAAAGATTAATAAAAGTAAACAAGTTTGATTAAAAACAGCAAACAACAAAAAAAAGAGCCAGGATCGTACAAACTGCAAACGACACGTGCCGGCTAGATGTGTAATGCGCCATTGATCCCATCGCCTTTCTTCTAAAGACGGTTTGTTTTGCTGACTGACAGCCGTGTCCGGCTCTGGGGTATGGACGGCTTCCCACAGCAATAGCCCGGCAGCCGGGTGTCGGTTACCCGGCCACGGCATTTATCGGGCAAGTGTGAAAACTGTAGTAGAACCCTTGTCCCGATAAAGTGTACCCGGCGCCGTTTAAACGGCAGCCGGCAAAAACCGGTTAGATGTGAAACAAGCCTAACGGAAAAGTTAAGTGTGCTTTTTTGAGTAAATCACCTAGAATTCCCTGCTCTTTGCCTAGATCAATTAGCGTTGCTTGCATTAGACTTGTAACAGGGCGTCACTACTTACAGAATCAGCTCTACAATACCGGAATTACAGATACAGTTACCTGTCCTCTCTGCAACGTAAACGAATGACCGGAGACCACCTCAACAACTGCCCTATAATCCATTGCAACACTTCATTCCATATTGTTGATATTTTTAATACGTATTTTTATAGAGCTAATTTGTGCTGGGCTGCTCGACGATTTATGGCAGTTAGGCTGGTGACGGGCATAGGTTTAAAAGAAAAAAAAATATTTTTTTTCGTAGTGAGTATAGATTGGTCGAAAGATAAAGAAAGAAACGAGAGATCGAGTGCATGAAAAGAGGAAGCAACAAGTTCTTAGGGCTTTTGTACCCTCATTTTAAAACATCGGGCGCTGTAGAAACATGTAATGGGCTATTTTTTCCCATCGCGTCAACACTTATTAAAGTTCAGAACTACATAAATAATATAAATATATTTCAATCAAGAAACCAAAGAAGTGTCTAGAGAAGCATGTATAGTTATAAGATTTTGGTGAAACATGTGATACAGGAGCGAGTCTACTTTTATTCCTTCTGTTCTATTAATTTTCTTTAGCTTTCTTTTATATCCGTCAGACTTTTAAGTTAGAGGTCATCTAAAATATGGATTACATATTTTATATGACCTCTATATATTTAGAGGTTATCTAAAATATGACCTCTATTTCTAGGTCATTCTATTAATATGACCTATTATTTCATATTTTTTTCAAGCTAGAATTTAGGATTTGTTTTATATAAGATTAGTTTTTTTAAATGATATTAAATTGCTGAAACCTGAAATTATTAAATAAATGTTCTTAAATTTTAACTTTAATTTCAAGATGTATCTTTACTGTAAATATTTTTAATAAATCTGTGTATTTTGATATTTCAAAATACAGGGTGGTCATAAAGAACTTTGTCGATGTATGGACCTCTAGTGGCTGTTTCGTTCAACCGATCGAGATGAGATTTCAGATATAGTTATTCAGAGGCATGAGCTCTGAATTTTGTGAACGGCAACAAAGTGGTGCTCCCGGTTACGGTTATAGGTATAGAAACTCGAAATTTTCGAATGGCAACGCCCACTTTTTCCCGCCGCAAAATGCTCAGCGCATGCGAAAACCCTAAAGAGCGTTGGAACGGTACACGTGTCACAAACAACGGACGCGTTATGCACTCACAAAAATCAGCTCTGCGTACGGCCAACAAAAACACGATGATGGCACCCATGTGAAAAATGTGTAATCCAAATAAAATATTTCTTTTGTCCGGTCTGTGTTGTCATCAGGGATTAGTGTCTTGCCTCTGGCAAATGCAAAATTCCTCCATGCGCTCCCATCGTGTTTTTGTAGGCCGTTCGCAGAGCAGTTTTTGTGCGTGCATAACGCGTCCGTTTTTTCTGACACACGTACCGTTCCAACGCTCTTTAGGTTATTCGCATGCGCTGAGTATTTTGCGTCGGGAAAAAGTGAGCGTTGCCATTCGAAACTTTCGAGTTTCTATACATATAACCGTAACCGTGAGCGACTCTTTGTAGCCGTTAACAAAATCCCGAGCTCATACCTCTGAATAACTATATCTGAAATCTCATATCGATCGGTTAAACGGAACGGCTGCTAGGGTCCATATATTGGCAAAGTTTTTTATGAGCACTGTATATTAATTTTATTTTGCCTTTACGTGCCTTCAAGCATGATAGCAGTTTTTCTTGGCACAGCAAAAAAAAAACTTATTACCGGAAAAATTATATAATGTGTATTTCATAAGTCTCTAAAAAATATTCAAATTAGTAGCAGTATTGTTGATCTAAAATCTTAAACCTATTGTAATGAAGCGCTTTCAAAAAAGATTAAAATTAATATTTTAAGAGAAAATAAAAAGTTTGAAAGCTTGATTCATTACATTTTGTGTGTAAGGTCAGTAACGTCTTTAATGCCGACGTAATTATAGGGCAAAGCGTTTGTCGGCAACATTAGCCAATTTACGAAGGTTTTATGAGCCCAGCGTATGTGGGTTCTGTGATTCCAGACGCAGATAAGCTGTGGATGGCACCACTTGTGACATTATGCAACAATGACATGTTGGGGGTGATTGATAGCGGGGTTCGCTGGGAGACCACGAGGGACAGCGGTTTTGTATTGAAGGGTGGTCATCAGCTGTTCGGTTTATTGCGTAAGAGGGCCTTGTTGATCAAGTATGAGGGCAGCAAATGAGAGGCTTGTAGGTGTTGGGACTCAGCAAATAAAAAGATGTGAGTTTCCTGAATGGCTGAAGAAATGATTTCGGAGGCGTGGACAGTGAGAGAATTAAAATAATTGAAGTGAATTTTTTTAGAGAAGGGAAAAAAGTCAGTCAGTCGGAATCCAGGAGCCTTCCCTGGGGCTCGACTGAAAAATAACCTGTCCCTGTTTCTTTGCCCCAAGACTCCGGTGGAATATTCCCGGAGCAAAAATAAAATTAAGGGGGTTTGATGCGACGGAGCTCGGTGGATCCTGTCCCGAGAAAGAAGGTACGTGTGGAGAAACGAGTGGTAGCTGAAACCAAATCCAAAATAAAGAGAAGGATAGCAGAGGAGATTGCAGCCAGTACGCCTACAGTTAAAGCTAACCCCAGCGTGGAGGAGACACCCATCAAAATAAGGAGAAACTACAGAGTGCAAACTGAAGTCACGGAAGGAGTCCCTACCAGTGTTATCACAGAACCCAAAAGTTGCTCTCAGCTGAAAGACGTGAGTTTTTTTATTTGATTTTGTTTAGTTCAGATCCCGCGTTTACCTTTTGATAGTTAGTATGAGTTTCACGTATTTGAAGATATCGTGCATTTAATTTGGATAGGAGTTTTTAGAATTGTGTGTAGTATGTATTTACGCTCCCTATTTTCCTCGTCAAGTAAATTTTGAATGTTAAATTTCGATATAATGATAAACTGATTTTGGTATATGGATAAGTGTGCCTATAAAAGGTATGATTAAAATAATGTGTACAAACAATGTATAATAATTTGTAAATAAATTTAAGTTTAAGTTACTTTTAAATCTCTCTGTTTTATTTGTTCTTCAATATTTTTAGTTCACTTGTTCGTCAATTGCTAGTTACGTCCTGAACTACGGGTTATTAACAAAATAAATTTTAAAACACAACGCACCCAACTACCCCTTTATAAATAAATTAATGTACTAACTAACTAATTCACGCCCATTAAAATAACTTTGGACGAGCAATACGACACCTATACTTAAATTTGTCATATTAAAATTACATCTATATTATTACTTATATAAGACAACGTACTACAACACTTCGAACATTATGAAATTCTTGAGGAAAAAAAAAGCCCACTTGATATAATGTGCGCTTCATGGAACACACAGTAGAAAGGATATTTACGAACTACCCCGAGAACATAAGCTGATTTCAAAGTTGAAATTTCTAGCGCGAAACACTTCTTCCCTCAGGAATTTGTCTTCAGGATTTATGTAGAAATGCACTCGCGCGAAATCTTTCTCCCAAGATTTGACAAGAATCTTTACGTTGCGTCCCGGTGTTCAGTCAGCCTTAAACGCGAAAAGGAGTCTTTAATAGTATAAACCGGGAAATTCTATTAGGGGATATATAGATTCTAAATCCCTAGTTAATGGAATGAAACAAAATGTAAAAAAAAACAGTCGAATTAATTTAAGTAAAAATTTTATTTTTATTTGTTTTTTTACAACGTACTGTGATAAATGAATATTTCACAAAAAAAACATGTATTTTTTTAAAATTAAGTTTGCTATTTTTCATCAAACTACCAAAGGAATTTTTATAGCGAAGTTTTATTCCATAGTGCAAGGATAGTAGAAGAGGTACGCATTTGGTTTGAATTATCTTTTATTTCATTAAATTTTTAAAAAACTTAGACTCAAAACAAGTGATACTTGTGAGTTGCGAGAATATTTAATACTTTAAACATAATTATTAAGGGGAAATATTTCTAATTCATGAGGTGTTCTTTCAATACTTGTCGAGATTTCAATTCTTAAGAAATGCTCGTAACTCTTAGAAAATAGGCATTTGTACAAATGAAAAAAATCAAACAATAATATATCGCAGTTAGAGACAATATGCGACCATCTGTTCCAGAAAAACTAACTAAGCAGAGAAATTTGTTTAAGCTTGTTCGTTTACTGATCAAAAAACTGATCGCTTGTAGTACCCGATTGGATAAATTAATAACTGAAAATTTCAGTTGCATTTTTAAACATCTTCAGCCTCAGCTGTGTATTTTATGTCTTTTCACGTTCTACGTTACTAAAATGCACAGTAATATTTCCATTTATTCTCATGGAAACAGAATCTAAAGTTCCTAAAATATTTAATCAAATTACATCCGGCTTAACATCGCTTTTACCTTTCTCTGTGATATGTTTTCCAGAGTTTTAAGTGAATTTTAGAAACGTTCGGAAAGTTTTCAATAAATAGATGTTAAACAGCATCATTTACACATCCCTGAACTCGACCTTTATTTCATATATATTTTTCCAAGCTGGGAAAGGAGAATTAATTTTTCTGGTAAATGGACCATGTTGCTAAGATCAAACTATCTAGTTAATCAAGCGTAGAAAGCAGTGACCACATTAACGGTGGAATGAGGTACAACTAAAGACTTATTGAGATTTACAATTTATCGTCGGTAAATGAGCTATTCACAAGACAAATCGGTTACGTCCAATTTTTGAAATTGTATGAAATTTTGTCTCAAATCACTTGAGAGACTCCTAACAGTTTACATTCACAATAAATTTCCCAAATAATAAGGATTAATACCCCTAAATGACAAATTTTTTTAGCCTTCGAATAATAAGTAGCTTTTTACAGAACTTCAATTTTTAATATATATATATATATATATAGCTGCCCAGTACCTCGAGTACTTGATTCTGATTTTGAATGGCATTATTGCAACATTTTCATTAGAGTATGGACTTAAGTCGATTGGCTTCTGAAAAATGTTACTTATTATTCGATGGTTAAAAAGAATTTTCCATTTAGGGGTGTTAATTTTTATTATTTTGGAAATTTATTATGAATACAAAAAGTTAGGAGTCGATCAAGTGCTTTGACACTAAAATCTGAAACTCGAAAAGTGGACTTAACCGATTTGGCTTGTGAATGGCACTCATATATATATATATATATATATATATACCGGGGGCGTCATAAATTCATGCAAAGTTCAAAAATTCGTAATAAAAAAAGAATAGAATTGGAGCAAACAGAAATAGAAAAGTTTTCTGTTTGCTCCAATAGGATCAGAGGGCCATTGGATTTTTTTTTCCATGTAAAAAAATATGTTTCCAAAAGTAACCGAAAGAGGGCGCTCACACGTCATACTGAGACGTTTTATGCAAATCAGGCAAACACAAACAGAAAATCAAACAGATCACAGTAACATGAAACTGTGCATTTATTTTAAAGTAATAGATATTCAACATTACCACCAGCACAAGGTAATAGGCAACTGAGGTGTGTCACTACGCCCATTATAGGAGTGTGTCGCATGTCGCCATCAATGGCAGCGACTGTCTGTCGAATGGCATCTTTCAGTTCCACCAAAGTGGTTGGGGAGCCCCGGTACAAACGAGACTTTAAGTATCCCCACAACCAAAAATATGCCGGTATCAAGTCTGGTGATCGTGAGGGCCACTGAACCTTACAACCGCGACTTATCACTCGGTCTTCAGAGAAAGATTCCAAACGAAACGTCTTGACATAAGATCTGTCATTCAAAGCCGCCATCGAATGACGGATCCATTTCCAGCCAGTTGCTTTATTGATACCCCGATTTGCATAAAACATCTCAGTATGACAAATGAGCGCACGCTTTCGGTTACTTTTGGAAACATTTTGTCTTACATGGAAAAAAAATCCAATGTCCCTCTGATCCTATTGGGGCGAACAGAAAATGTTTCCGAGCATTACTTCTTTTATTAAGAATTTTTTAACTTTGCACGAATTTATGACGCACCCGGTGTATATATATATATATATATATATGTGTGTGTGTGTGTGTGTGTGTGTGTGTGTGTGTGTATGTAATAAATTAAATATTATGCCCTTCATTCTATCATTTAAATTCCCTTTCCTAAATCCAATCCCCAGTAACATTACTTTATCACTTAAAAACCCATAGCAACAGAACTTCCCATAAAATCGCATACGTTGCATTTCTACACGTGTATACTTCTGGAGAAAGGCGTGGGTTCACATCGCGAGACCCAGAGTTTGCTGACCCTTCAAAAATAACAGCCACATGTACCAAGATTCTCGTGCGTAAGGTTGAAAGGTGATATTCACTTCGCTCCGAGCTGTCGTCTGCAATGGACGTACATTTTATCGCTCTAATAAAAGGATTCGACCTGACTGCTTCAAAATTTTAATTCCTTTCAAGCTGAGTCTAGCTCCAGCCATGCAAATATGAGCTAGTTTTCCTTTTCAGGTTATATTTAAAGGACGTATGTAGTGGATATATTACATGTATATATATATATATAAATGGTAATAATGCCATTCAAACGCAGAATCAAATACTCGAGGATAGCGGTAAATCGTTTTGTGTTGTTTCATCACAAAAATAAAGTAAAATAAACGAGTCAGTTACAATCTAACTGCTGCAGAAGTAAGTACTTTGGAATTATTAAACAATTATTTCAATTTTATTCTGTAGTAAAAATAATAATTTGAAGACGGAATTGGATGTTATTACTTTTTACTTCACTTGCGATTTTTTTAATTAAAAAATACACATAAAATTCCCGTGTACCACAAAGTATCACACGGGACTTACAGAGGTAAGTATAAAACACTAAGAAAACAGAAGAAACATACAAAACAAAACAAATAAAAAGAAACTAAGAAGAATTATAAATATTTACAATAAATGTACAAAATAAGCCGAGAGCACACTTCCCAGAAACGAGCAGAAAGAAATTGGGAGACCAGTTAATATTTAAGTCCTTAAGAGCCAATTTAAGAATATTTCTCTCCCTGCGGTACTTCGAACACAAAAACAGAACATGTTCAGCATTTTCCTCGCCACCAACTCTGCAGTCACAGGGGGTCGCCGAACACAATTTGAATCTACTCAAATAGCTCTTAAAATTTCCATGTCCTGTGAGGAACTGAGTCAATTTGTACTTAGCATATAAGTGATGGCATGAGAGTCTCATTCTAATGGACGGGAAAAATTTCTTGGTTAAACTACCATTATTTGGGCTGACGTATTCTTGGTTTCATGACTCCACCATACTCTCAAACATGACCTTCTTAAAAAAAGATTTGGGAATATTGACACTAATGTCGATTTCACGCTTTGTGGCAGACTTGGCAATGAAGTCGGCTCGCTCGTTCACTTGCGATATTGGTTAAGTTTTTTAGTTACGCAAAAAATGTAATAATAATAATGATTACTGCAAGGATATTCTATCTTATAAATTTTATATATCATCAGATAAATGCTACCCCTGCAGTAATACATTCTACAGTGTTTATTTGAATGTATGTTTTCAGAGGAATTTTAAAAAACGATGTATATTATTTTATCACTCCTCTCCGTTTTCTGTTATATGGAACGATGTGGCAAGTGGGTGTTTCATGTGTCTGCGAAATGATAGAACAAGAGAGTAATAGTGAGAAGAAGTCAGTACCCGATCTACCATATGCAAGTAACATATTTTAAGAAAGGCACTAGCACACTTAACATTGCAAATTCGCGTTTTACTAAATAATTTGAGTGATATCATAAAATACACTGGTAAAACGTAAGAGGAAAAATTTTCCCGTGGATTTTAGCGAACAAACAAAAATAAACTCATTAAAAGACAGTAAAAAATCAGAAATTATTCGATCTTTTAAAACAGTTTTTTATCTTCATTAAAAGCATTTTTATAAAGTTTTACTCACTTAAGTATACAGGTTCTTTTGCGGAATAAACCTGTAAAGCAGCGTAATGGATCCAGAAATAAATATTATTTCAGTTTGATTCTTTCAATTTTTTGAAAGATGCGTAATGTAGCCCAAAAAATTAAGAAATCCACATTCAGAAGCCAATAAAGTGAATACATTTTGTCAGAAATTAAATAGCTCTATTGTTTATACTGATGTTTTAACGTAGGTTTTCGTTCCTCCATAACGGTCCTACGGAAAAGAAAATTTCACACGCTAAAACTGTTTGTCCATCTGTCTTCGCGAGTTATAATTTTTGCAGCGTGCCAAACCCAGTTTATTGCTTGGACATGTTAATCAGAAAAGTACCAAGATGCGTCAAAATTTTGACATTCATATATGTGTGCATATACATGCGTACATATATATAGATACATATATATATACAAAAGAGGTAAGCAACAATAAGTAATCCTACATTAATAACCCGCGGTAGTTTCGTTAGAAGAGATTACCTGAAATCTTTTTTCATACGAACAGTTTTTAATACACTTTAATGTGTAAATGAGTTATAGTATGGTTTTAATCATGATCCAACATGAATTTTACTTATACTTATTTTTTATTATTAAAAATTACACTTTCTTTTTTACCCCAAACTATAATAAACTGCAAAATAATGAACAATCTATTTTCCGTATCTGTGATTACTTACAACAGAGAAAATTTCAAACCAGATAATTTTCTAAAATACAATTTAAGGTGATTTAGAGGATACTTTTCTACTCCTTTTTTTTAAATAAATTTCATGAAATCTTTCCTAATAGTCTCTTTCAAAATGGTTTACCCCGTTCATCCATTGTTGAGGCCGTTCTATTACTCAGCAAGTGGTTGAAGGTACTAAACATCATTTAGGAATAAATAAATTTACAGAAGAGATACTGATTTCTAAATCTACGCAATCATGTAAAAATAACGTCGACCAAGATTGTTTACTTTATATAAAAATTTTTGAAAGATAACCGACGTTTAATATCTGCGCTTTTATCGCCTATTCCTTCGGACAAAGTAAGCTAATAATTTACTAAAGCTAAAGTTTAAATCCTTTTTAAACCTTCGGAAAACTTTTTTCCTTTAATCTGGATTTTATATTCATGTCTACGTGTCATAACTAGTATACACTGAAGTCGTAAAACTAGGAATACAGAAAATTTTAAACTCTTGCAATAAAAATATAGTGTCTCAAAAAATCTTGACACATTTTAAAAATTTATATAAAAAAAGTACTCATGGTAGGGAACTAGAAATTCACATACGTGTTACCTTATATATTGGAGTTTTTTGTTATAGTCAATAAATTTTAATATGTGCTCCTTTTGTGACAGAGAATATCCAGTTGGTGATCCATTTCAGCCCCTGCGAGTTCCAAAATGAATTCCGTAACACATGAAATTGCAGAAATTATGCGTTTTTGAGTTCTTTAAGGCTGTCCCCTTTTGTCGAATAAACTTTTTCTTTGACAAATTCCAGTCAAGAGGTGTAATGTCTGGAGATCGAGGCAGCCATTGGATGAGACCATCTCGTCTAATCCACCTGTTTGGAAATTCCTCATTTAAAAAGTCTCTTACTATCATACCCAAATGAGACGGCGCACCGTCATGTTGCCAAAGGATTTTGGGATGTAAATAAGAAATTTGTGGGACAGCAAAAATTTTACAACTTTTTCAGCCATTTTACAACTTTTGCTTTCACGGAACAACTAGCGTCCTCTGTTGAACTTTTTTGACACATAAAATAACTCTATATGCGGTAACACATCTGTGAATTTCCGGTATCCACCAAGTATACTTTTTTTATATAAATCTGTAAGGTTTACATAAAATTCGATTCACGATAGTCGAAGTTTTAAGTGGATAAAGTTAAAGAAGCCGCTTAAAATATGCTAATTGCGGCTTACGCGGTTGGTATAAATACCAAGCAGCTAGATTAAAGAAGGGTCGACGAAGTGTTGAGGAAGTGAGAGGAAGTGAAAGGAGGAGTAGAGCTGACGAAACGAAGTATCGAGCTGGAGCTGGGCTTAAAGTCTGGTTTAATAATAGTTGAGTTTTGCGAGCAGCCACTGGAGGGATAGCTAGGTTGCTTCAAACCTACGCGAGTTCTTATTAAGCCCAAAGATTACATGACAGCACTGCTAGTTGACTTTCAAAGTATGTGTGAGTATTGCAAAGTGTATTTTTCTAGAATGAGTAGTTATACAAGTGAATATATTGAATTGTATTTCCCTTGCATTAATGCTATACATATCTCGTACTAGTAGTACGTATGCTTTATGTTGAAGAGCAAAGTGACATATGCAAATATTTAAATAAACATTGTTGTTATGTAAGAACTGTGTTTAAATGAATTTATTTAGAGTGCCACTTCAAGATATGCATACCCAAAGGTAGGGTAGAAGTGCATAGATTCTCTATAAATTTTTAAAATGTGTGAAGGTTTTTTTGAGCACCCTGTACTTTAAAACTCTGTTTCGCAAAAATTAAGAAAGGTGACATTATGGCAAAAATAACGAGAAATAGGCACTATAACATTGCTCCACCCCACGGCACAATATTTCAGTCTGTATTGTGTTGTTCCAGGATTGTCCGTGCCCCGGTCATAGAGGTAATCCATTTTCAGTAGAGATGCAGAAATTACAAATGCAGATATATAATGCCGCAATTACTAAAATATTGAAAATTTATAAATTTTATTTAAACTAAACGCATTGGCGCAACAGCCCTTGTGGACCAAGGCCGGTGATGACGATCTCCGCTTTCTTGACCGTGAGCGTGGGGTTCCATACAGAATATGTCTCCGTCAGGTGGTCAACCTGACGTGGGACCCCCAGAGTTTGCTCCCAAGCATGCTTGGTCCTCATTTTATCGAACCACTCAAGGGATGAAAGGCTGAGTCGACCATGCCCAGTCGCAGGGTCGAACCCAGGACCAGTGGTGTGGCAGCTTGAAGTTTTTAACCACTACGCCACCGAGCGTCATAAATTTTATTTACCTTAACCCTTCACGCGCCCGTGTACAAAGGTCCAACATTTTCGAAATTTTGAATGGTTTGTTTTCACATGTAAGGTTTGAATGTTCTAACCAATTTCTATTTATAGCTACGCCGTTTCTAATGCAGGTCTGATTTTCTGACCCTCGTATTCCTTCCCATTCATTGTTACTTGTGATTTAACCGTGGTAAACCAACGGTTATACTGGATTACGATACGACAAAAGCAGGAGTTGATGTAGTCGATCAAATATGCAGCTATTACATGGTATCCCTCATATCAGGAAAATGAACAATCTCATTGGTTTTTAGGTTTTTGGACAGAATAGGAATTGATTCGCAAGTTGTCCGTAGATCAAATAAGCCAGACAGTTTTGAAATAAGGTGATTGTATCAGCATTCTTTGGCCTTAATTATAAATATATCTCAATTATCCACATTTTATATCTTGTCATAAAACACAGAATTGTTTTTTTCAATTTGAAAAAAAGAAGTTTATTACAAAAGAGATAATCAAGGTTGAAAGAGACGTACTTTGTGTCACACGCGCCTACTGGTGTTCCAAAAATTGGCGCGCCCGCTGAAGGGTTAAAATATTTTTTTAGTTTTATTTTCTGATTCTTTCGACTGCTTTATGGGTGTTTTTCTTTTAAATCTGTATTTACAAATGTATCTTGTTGAGAAGATATTTTACCCGTTATATTACACATAAAAAACATTGTATAGACGAAATATTTAATTAGAAGAAAAGAAAATTTTAAAAAATCTTTTCATTAAACCCGGAATAAACCTGAAGTAAGAAATCCCCTTCGCTTCCGTTTTTGAACATCTACCTTCAGAAATGCAATCCTCAAAAAGATATTTTGCTTCATTAAAATTTTAATTCGTCATTTTTGAAAGTCATTAATTTAAACACGAGAAATTTTTTTCTCCGCTTAATTTTTATGTAAATTTTACGAGTTAAAACTTTTAGGTAGGGTATCGTTTATAAAAAAAAATTGCGAAGAAAAATGAACAACTCTATGTGCATTTTAATCACAGACACTTTTGGAAATTTCTAATTAACAAAGACGGTTTCCATAAAAAAAAAACAGTGTAAAATTTCAAAATGCTAAAAAAAAAAAAAAATAAACCTCGGAATGACGCATTTTTTAAGTTTTTTTATACGTAATCTGTGACATCTTCTGGAGGCATTTTTGCGTCTTGTAATTAATTAAGGTTGCATGTTAAAGCAGTTTATATTTTGGAAAATTAGAAAAAAAAAGAAACCTATTTCATTAAAATTGTTTTATCAAACATTTGCTTTTTTGCCATATTTTTTACCTACTTTCTGCTAATGAGACGTGACTTCGAGAGCCTTGTTTCTATTTTTATAGACCCTGTACTCCTTATCTGAAAAATATTCGAAAAGAATTGATGTTAACACGCAATTAGTGAAGCGAAAAAAAATAAGTTTTTATGCAAGTACATGTCCTGGCGAGAATTAAGCATATTTCCGAAAGAACACAATATTCTTTTATAATGTAAAACTAACTTAATAAAGAAATATTCAAAATATGATATCGTTTGGAACAGATTTTTTTTCCAAATTTTCTTTTCAGGAAACGCATTAATCAAGAATAATTTTTTCACCCTTAAAAACTACGGTATAAACATTTAAAAGACATGTATAATCTAATTTTCTTTCCTTCTTGAGCAAAAGTATTCTTTCTCACGTCTCGTATTTCAATAGTTTCGAATTCACTTAACGTCTCTTAGTAAAACATTTTTGTAGTAAGGAGTCTTTGAACTGCGAGATACTTTAGCGACTTGGCGACCGAATTTGACGTCAAAAGTAGCTATCGAAATATTTTAGAACCAATACTTTTTTAATGCTACGAACATGGCAACGAATCTATAAATAGAGTCCTCTCACACAGTGTTGTGAAAACGATATCATATTTTGACTATGGATAAGGTTATATCCCCTTTTTTTTGGGGGGGGGGGAAATAAAATTAAGAAGTTTTGAAAATGAAAAGAAAATTAAGGATCCTATATAAGGTTTGATTTCAAATATTTCTTTAATTTTTTCCCATACTTATTTAGAAATTGATTATATGCTATTTACATGGTTTAACGACATTAATTAGTTTTAATGGTTTAAAATAGAAGCAGTCACAAAATTCTAACATTTATTGTTATAAACACTGAAGATTTGAATTTGATGTGAAAACAGTGAAAATTCATTTTCTTTAACTCATTTTCTTTAACTAAGCAGTTTCTATTTTCATCTTGTTTAGGTATAATTTCTTCAGCTAAATCCCCCCCTTCCCCTATTTTAAATTAAACAAAAGTTTACAAAGTTTCATAAAAAGTAAGAAGAAATTATTGAATAATTATGAAGGAAAAAAAATACTATTTTATACTCTAAATTATGTCTCTAGATCTGATGAAGGGTCACTCTGCTAGGCGCCTTCTTTTAGAAATAGTTTATTGGTCACTGATTAAAAACGTTTTGGAAATTTTTATAGATATGGTTTATTGTTTTCAATTATTTCTATTTAGTGAGCTACTTGTATTACAGCTGATGGTGTAATAAAGTATTCTCTGTGTGAGAACCTGCGAATGCAAATCTCGTTTAACCCTTCAGCGGGCACGCCAATTTTTGGAACACCAGCAGACGCGCATGGTACAAAGTGCAACATCTCTTCCAACCTTGATTATTCCTTTTGTAATCAACTTTTTCTTTTGAAATTGAAAAAAATGAATCAAAGGCCAAAGAATGCAGATATAATCGCCTTATTTTAAAACTGTCCAGTTTGTTGGATCTAAGGACAACTTCCGAATTGATTCCTATTATGTCCAAAAACCTAAAAAACAATGAGATTGTCCCTCTTCGCTATATGCGGGAAACCGTGTAATAGTTGCACATTTGATCGACTACATCAACTCCTGCTTTTGTCGTATTGTTATCCAGTATAATCGCAGGTTTACCATGGTTAAATCACGACTAACAAATGAATTGAAAGAAATATATGGGTCAGACAATCAGACCTGCATTAGAAAGGGTGTAGTTATACAGAAGGTCGTTCGCACTTTATGGAAACGATTTTGTAATTTGTTTTTGGCGTTTACATTTTGAGATAAAAATTTGGCAACTTCAGAATAATCATCTGCTATTGTTTTGCTTTGATTGGAATGTAAATTAAGAGATTTATTTGGAAAATGACTCCTAAAATTGATAGATGGCTCGAAGGTTAAGTATCTGCACTTTCCGAGGAGAAATATTCGTATCAACGAATTATAAAGCGGTGTAAAAATTGAGGTTATGATATTTATAATATATTAAATTTGAAAAGTCTAACTGAAAGTAAAAATGAAAACATGACCTCTAAACCTCATCCTAAGACTGTTCGAACGCAGGTAAATATCAAGAAAATGAAGTCTCTGATCCTAAAAGAAAATCCGCCGACTCAAAGATCCATTGCATCGAAACTAAGAATAGCTTCTGGCACCGTAAAAATCATTCATAAAGACTTGAAGTTAAAAAAGATGTTTAAACCTAAAATTCATCTGCTTTTGCCAAAGCATATTGCTGAAAGGAAAACAAATTGTAGAAAATTATATGAAAAACAACTAGCTGCTGAAAAATGAAAATTTGCGGTAACACTCAATGGGGCATGTGTGTATTTAAGTGACTGTAATAAAAAAAGATCAATTTTCTATAGCTCAACTAACGGGATTGATCGTACGAAATGACAACGTCAGTGTACAGAAAAGTTCTCAATGGATTTCATGATAGTAGCAGGATTTTGATACAACCACAAATTAAAAATAAAAAAGGTCTCAAGTAAAGCCAAAATTAATTCACTCTACTATCAGTAGAATATTTTGGAACCAATTTTTGAAGAAGAAATTCCAGCTTTATATGGGAAGGACATTGATAAAGTTGAGCTTTATATGGACAGAGCCTCTAGTCACACGTCCTAATCAACTGCCGCTTATTTAGCAAAGAAAGAATCAGAAACAGGAATAAAATGTATCCCATTTAATGAAATACCTGTAAAATTACTTGATTCTTCTCAATGCACTTTTGCGATTTTGGTTTTTTAATACGAGCCTTAGGAAAACGGCATCCAAGAACACTGAACGGACTTTGGAAAACGGTCCAAGAGGAATGAGGTAAAACTGACATGACAGTACTCAGCAAAAATTTACTTTCATGGAAAATTCGAGCTAGAGCTATTATCAAGAACGATGGCTATCAGATAGAAGCAAATCACCGCATAAAATACGGCATTTATACATAAAACTTAACTTTCAAAATCGTTTACATAAAGTGCGAACGACCTCCTGTAAATAGAAACTGGTTAGAACATTCAAACCTTACAAGTAAAAAAAAACCTTCCAAAATTACGAAAATGTTGCACTTTATACTCGAGCGCGCCCGCTGAAGGGTTAATAAATCCCTTCTCACAAGACGAACCAATAGCCCCCTTTACACGTACGCTCGTTCCAGCGTGAAACCACGATCCCGCGCGATTGAGTGCACGTGTGAAGGTGTCGGAGAGGAAGAGAAAGCTGCTTTTGAGCGTACTGCAAGTTTTCCCGCCCGCAATCCCGTACTCTCCAAGCACTCCAAGAGCGTACGTGTAAAGGGCGCTACTAGAGCCTTTTACACGTCCCCTCTTTTGCGAGTGCTTGGAGCGTGCGCACAATCCCGTACGTATTATTGTCAAATTCCTCTCCCACTGCCAGATGCTGCGGATTGCACATTTCGTCCCGGGCGTCTCGTCTCTGTAGGATCCAATGTAAAAATTTGTTACGGCAGGTGACGTTTGCTAAGAATGCTGAAAAATGTTATAGGTTGGTAGGTTAGTTGAATTTTACTATCATAAGGTCTGTCAAGGACATACTAAGCCAAAAGATTAACGCTTTGTTCATAAGAAAATAGGACAAAGGATAACAAATGTAAAATGATTTAAAGAGCCGAGAGTAAAGCATAAACTGTCATTCAAAATGCAAGCCAGATATTAAAGCTTATAAAACGAAATTTTAGAGAAAAACGAGAAATAAAGAACGAGAAAAAATTTTAAATGACAAGCAAATACATAATTTTTGCGCGTGGAACTTAAACCGGTGCAGGGCGCGGTGGCTCTGTCAGCAAAGGCGTCGAGCCAGTGATCTGCAAGTTGCTGGTTCGATACCCGACGCTTACAAAACCACTGACGTATACACTAATGGCGGCTGGTGCACGGAGAAAATATGTCGTAGCGGCAATGTCCTCTAAGTTCCCAAACATTACCTCTGGAGGTGCGGGGCCAAGTGTCCCGGTCTCGTCACTTCACTCGATTCAAAATTACGGGATCGGTACGTGTGTAACGGGGACCAACCCCCTGTGATGTACCCGGGGCAACGCATGCAATGTATGCGGCAAATTGGTCACACACTTCTGGCTTCTCGCCGGGAAAGAGTAACGCTCAGCTCCCAGTCATTGGGAAAAACTTAAACCAGTGTTACGCGCACTAGCAGAAAACAGAGTTAACTCGGTAGGTGTCGCAAATTGCAGCTAATCAATATCTCCTTCGTGGCTAGAAACGTAATATTTTACTAAGTTTTCTGATGATTCTTTAAATATCAGTAATCTAGATAGGATTTAATTCAGATATTCAGGAGTTTCTGTCTTTTTTTTAAAGTTTCTGTATGCTGCCTTTCCTTTTGAAAATCTACTTTGGGTTATTGGTTTTGTTGTAACAGTTTCTGTAACAGACTTATCAAGCGGTTTTTCGAAAGAAGTATAACTGAGAGGCTCGTTTTAAAGTTGTTAGGTGATTTAGGAGTATTAGAGTCTATTTTTTGCCATCTCATTTTTCTTCGTCGATTGCCCTTTTTCTGACTTTGATAACTGTCGAAATTCGGAATGGGCAGTTTCTGCGTGATAACGTCTTTTGAGAGAAGACATTAATTGTTTTTCCACATACGCAGATTTTGGGGTTTTTGCAAAAGTAAATTGTTTTATGAGATTGTTGGGTATTGTAAAACTTTTATCTGTGTATTAACTACTTTGAAACGGCAGAGTCGGGTTATACAAGAAATAAGTTTTTTACGGGCTTCAACACATGAAAATGTTTGCTCAATCGATATCTCCTCCCTCTGTTTCTCGACTTCCATTTGGGACAGACACGAGAAAGTGATATATATTCACCTATAAATTAATCGAAATGCCTTTCATGCAAGACCATGGGAGGGGATTTCTTGAAATTATTAATAAATATTACTTGAAACATGGTTAGATTTAAAAAGTTGTACTGAAAGAAACATTATATATATATATATATACCGGGTGTCCCAAAAATGACCTACGATTTGAAAAATCAATTAAAGAAAAACGGAAGGTGATAGGAATGTACGGTTTGCTGCATTCTACTTAGGCAACCAGGGAATTTATTCTCACCAATATTCAAAATTAATTGCAAAGTTCGTCAACAGATGGCGCTGCTGAATGGGAAAAAACTATAAAACAATGTTTTCAAAAGGAAGAAGCATGCGCAAAGTGGCATGGATTGGCCTCCCTATTCGCCAGATTTGACACCTTGCGATTTTTTTCTTTGGAGGTACTGGAAAGACCAGGTGTATCGTCACAATCCACAAACTATAGATGAACTGGAACAATACATCTCTGCTGCTTGTCAGAACATTCAAACTGAAATATTTGCACGGGAGTCTATGAATTTTGTCCTCAGACTGTGCCACGTTGTTGCTGCAAACGTTGGTTATTATGAAAACATTGTTTTATAGTTTTTCCCACTCATCAGCGCCATCTGTTGACGAACTTTGTAACTAATTTTGAAAATTGGTGAGAAAAAATTCCCTGGTTACCTAAGCAAAATGCAGCACACCGTACATTTCTATCACCTCCAGTTTATCTTTCATTGATTTTTCAAATCGTCGGTCATTTTTGGGACACCCGGTATATATATATATATATATATATATATATATATATATATATATATATATATATATATATATATATATACAAATATATATATATATATATATATATATATATGATCTATCCATGGTTAAAACTTTATAGGCATGGTTTTGAGACACAGGTTATTAAAAATTTCTTCAAAGCAGTTACATTCTTTATATTTTGTGCTACCGATGACTTGATAGTGTTAAAAGATATGAAACTGTATTGACTATTATTTTATGTATTGTATCTGTATATTCACGTTTTTTACGTTTATATTTTATATAAGTATTATGTATGCACACATGCGAAGATATATATGCATCATTTTAATACACGAAATCTATTAAATTTTTGTATTTTAGGAGTTTCCTCCGATTTTCTGGCAGTTGTAATATTTTGGAATTGAGTATCGTGATTATTTTATTGTACACAAAATGAAGGTTTAAAAAATTACTTCTTTATTAATTTTAAGCTGTTTCGTAAATTATGTGTGGAATATAACTATACAACAATTTTGCATCTAAAGTATAAAAAATACAAAATATATTTTACTGATTAATTTCTCATAAAAATTATAATATATTTATTAAATGTCTCGAAACATAATTGAAATGTGTTAAAAATTCATGAATTTTCAATACAAAATAAGTCTAACTAATTTACTATATGTATAGATACCTAATTAGTTAGAATAAATATAAATTTCTAACAACTCCTGTCTACAGCTATTCAAATTAAACAGTTTCAATTTTCTTCTCCATTTAAAGTCAAAAGTATTTGCAAAAGAATCTATTAAAATTTAATCAAGCCGATTTTTAGTCTGAAAATTAATTTTTGTCGCAGTTTTTTTCTCGTTTTCAAACATTCAAGAAAAAGTTAAAATTTATAATTATACTTTTAATTAGACCATTATTGCTTACACTAAAGCCCTTCCAGCTATGACTCCCTGCCGTGATTACTTAGAAAATGACGTATAGAAAATGTATTTATTGCAATAACAAACAAAAGAAATTGTTTCAACATGCAGAAACATAGTAACTTTTGGAAATTGGCTATAAAGCTTCATTATCGACTTTTTAAAAACTTACTACGTTTCAATAGTTTAACTGATAGATGCTTCAGGTCTGTTCACTATTACTTTAAAACTTATATGAAAGCTTGAAACACAAAGGTATTTTAATTAGAATTTCGCAATAATTCTTTCAAAGTTTACGTAAGAGATGAAAAATGAAACATCGTCTGCTATTAAATTTTGTTATAAAGTCTTAAATAATTTAATATTATGTCCATAGAATTATTTATTACATATTGCATTACGGCAGGTGCATTTAAGGCTGACAACTTACCTAAGAAACAAATTTTTCATCAAAAGTCTGTAAACGGATTATAGTTTTTACTGTTAGTTACTACCTATGCGTACACATAAAATTATTTTTGCCCATAAAAATGTACATCGTACATTTTGTTATGGTCCGGAATGTTTTTTTTGCTGCACATAGACCGAGAACCTTTCTTATTTTCTAAGAATTTACAATTTCACGGTTTTTAAGCTTATTTTAAAAGAGCTGACTTTTAACAAGGACAACCAAAACGCATTTCATGGATATTTTTTGCAGTTTACTGTAAACTACAAGCCAAAAAATGAATTTTCAGACTTACGCAAAAGGATCCCAGTATGAAGTTCCAAATCTTAATCCAAGTCGAGGAATATATTTTTTTTTAATTCAATTGCTCATCTGTTTGTTCACTTGCTCTGCCAGTTTGAAGACTACATACATGTGGACCAAAATTCAGTCTTGAACAAAAGTTTTTAGTGCTGGTAAGAAAAGGTATTTCAGTTACACACAGCTATGGTTTGTTACAGCCAAATATACAAGATGCTGCTTTGATTCGGGAAACAAAGGTTCACAATAAATGATACTCGTTTTACAAGCATGTTTTGCTTGGAAATTTGCTAGAATTAGGAAACAACTCCTTAAGAAACAACTAAAGGAGTTCGTCAAGGTACTACTGTAATAACAAAAGAAACATTCAACTCCCGTATATACACTGTATATCGAACAAAAAATAACGCCACTAAACAAAAATCCTGTCTTCATATAGGCAATTATCACCCTAACAAACTAATGGACTGGTGTGCTAATCCAGTTTACTTCAAATCTCGGTTCCATTAAAAAGCTCTCGACGACACTAACTCTACATCAGTTTTTCGGGAGTTTCTTCGAACCTAAAACATTCTCCTGCTTAGCACGACCAATGTATCTATCTAACTATCTCGCTCTCTGTTCATCTTGCTTTAACTTTTTCTATTTACTACATGCGGAGCCATCTTTCATTACAATATACTGATTTTTCTGCTTCAGACCACGCGTTCAGCTGAGAGAATGCGAGACTTTACTAAAACATGTGTCGCAGGATAGTGACTGAAAATTTAGCCTAGGATAAATTAGTTATAAATTACAAATAAAGCAGTTATTTTAAAAGGCATAAAGCCTTTTAAACTGTCGTTCTTAGGAAATTTCTGTGGTATTATGGTAGATGTTGATATGTTGCTTTTTCTTGTTCTCGGCAAATTAAAAAAGTAATTTTTGTTGTGAAATATAAAATTGCTCAATTAAGTTTTTCGATCCAAATATTCTTTAGTTAATACTCATATTCAACCTCGAGTATGTGGCTGGTTTTCAATGGAAATTTTCAATTAGGGACTAAAATATTCAATTAGGGACCAAGTATTACCTCTTTTATACTACATAACAGCATTTGCCAATATGAACAACTTAGTATTATTTAATAATTCCACTATCAGCTTTTGCCACAATAAAGAACCAATTTTATGTGTGAGATATCAACTTAAAACATAAAATTGAATTTTTCGGACATATCAACATCTGCCATAACGCCACAGATATGTGTTCATGAGTAACTCCGGAACTCAATTTTTCAGCACAATATATTTTATTAGTCAAATAGAAGTATACGGCCTACAAATCGAAGTAGAATTTTCGTTTTCCGACTATTATCAAGTTTGAGTTGTTCTCAAAATTTACCTCGAAATTTTAGGTTACGATGTTAGGTTACAGAAGTGTAGTTAAAATTGCTTGTCATATTACAAATTCCAGTGGTTGAGATGCCTTACTGGGTTTTAAGAGGGGTGCATATTTGAAATATTTAAAGTATTTAGTCCACTAAAACATTAAAAAATAGATGTTTTACATCAAACTGCTTATCGAATTGGGTAAAACGATAGTCTCTGATAGAAATGAAATAAATAGTGAAGATGTCAATTTCACTTTATCTCGAAAAATTAAAAACAGTAATACAAAAGACCTTGGGAGTCTGCTCCAGTGTTCTATAAGCAATAACATCTGACACACACGTACGCTGCTTGAATCCAAAATAACAAACGAACAAAAAAACATAAATATCAAATCTTTCATTTAAAAACGTACAGAAGGTGTTTTGAAAAAGTATAAAAAAAGTCGTATTCGTAAGTGGAAAAAGTGATATATTAAATGGATATTGATTTTTTTTTTCGTAACCTTCCTAAACTCGAACAGAGGTGGGGGAAAAATTATCTCTTTTGTGTGCGTGTTGGCTATAAATAAACGATGGTAAAAACAGAAAATTTCTCGTTCTTTCATTCCAGTTTTTTTGATTACTTCAGAATAATCCAATGATCTGCTGACAATGAACACTTGGAAGAGGAGAAAAGGGGGAGGGCGTAAAATACCAGGTTGATGCGTTAAGAGAGATAGAAAGTTCTTATTACAGAGAGGAAAATGGTGTTCACGAAAAAAATTGCGACTATCTTCGATAGTTAGGTCTTTTTCTTTTCTTATTTTTTATTCTGGGGTGGGGGGGGTAACGTTTTGTTTCGAGCCACTTAAATCAGATTAGTATTAAGTAAAGAATGGCGAGTTAAATACAAACGCATTTAAAGATTTCAGTTTAATAATAGCGAGTAAAAACTTTGTGGATTTAAAAGAATTAGGGCCTGTTCACATAAGAGTCCGTTGCGTAGCGTTAAGGGAAAGATGGCGTTGAGACGAAAATAAACCAATCATAGACGTTAAAAATTTCATTGCTAATCGTTTGGAGGCATATGATTGATTTATTTTCATCTCGAAGTCATCTTTTCCTTAACGCAACGCAACGGACTCCTATGTGAACAGGTCCTTAGGATTGAAATTTTTTGAGTTGCAGTCTTTATCCAGCGTAGGATTTCGGGAAACTTCTTGCATCCTTTTCCACAGTTTTTCTCCTTTCAGATTTTTTCTGGGTAAGTAAATAGCCGTATTTTTAAAACAAAACGATCTTCAAAGAGTACGGTGAACTAAATGTTTAATTTGTTTTCCTCCTGCCCTACAACTTTACCTACAGATATTGCAACAAAATAGCACAAACCACATCTTTACAGGATTATTGCATTGCTGTTTAGAACATTTTCATGCTGGACTGACTATGGGTGCTCGATGTACAGCTGTATTTTAAATCTATTTTTCCTAGAACGGAGTTTTTCATGATTTACGATCTTCATAAAGTTAGAAGTGGAATTCCTCACGGTATTCGTATGAAACGTTGAAAAGCGTTCTTCTGTTGTTGCCTTTTTTTATATTCAGCTGTCTTCAGAATTTTAGAATATAAATTCTGAAAATATTTTTAGGGATATAACAACATACTGAGAAAAATAAGTTTTGTTTGCTTTTTACCCCTCTAAATGTTTCAGACGTATTTTACCGTCAGCAACTTTCAACTTGATAAGTGTTTGGGGCAGATCATCCCAACCTGCTGTTGTTTGCCAGTGCGGGGCACTTGTCAGTGAACACATTCGCACATAATCTGCGAGAATCTTCGGTTGCCTTCAGTGGGAGCATCGTAAGGGAGAACTGACATCACCACCCCCCTGGTGCCACCTCAATTTTGACCGCGCACTCCCAGGGGCGACATCTTAGGGGCTCGTATCTTCTCACCCTCTCTCTGACCTCATAGGGCTTGCCGGGGGTACGGATTTAATGTGCCCATATCCGACCTATACACGAAGATATTTAACGGTCTTCATCGAGATTCGAACCGAGCACACCCTAGTCTGCTGGTCAACGCGGTACCACTAGGATACCTGGACCTCATTCCAACCTTGGTGCTCAACCAATATAGAGCTCAAAAGTGTCTCAGGAGGTACAATTTTCACGCATTCGAATACCAAACTAAAGTATGGAATAATTTGAAATAAACGCTTTTTCCAGCTATAGGAAACAGCAAGAAAAAATTTCAGGTAGTCTCTTCTAACGAAACTATCTCGTTACTTATCGTATTACTTACTGTTGATTGACTCTTTTGTATGTGTATATGTATGTATGTGTTATGTATATATGTATCTATAAATATGTACGTATGTGTATATATATATATTTATATGTATGTCAAAATTTTAAAGCATTTTGGTGCTTTTCTGTTTAACTGTTTACTGTTTGTCAAAGCGATACAGACTGGGTTTGGCACGCTGCCAAAATTATAACTCGCGAGGACGAATGGACGGATGGTTTTAGAGTCTGAAATTTTGCTTTCCGAAGGACCGTTAAGGAAGAAAGTAATCCTACGTTAAAAAAGTAATACATTATTATCTTCAGTAAACTTTTACTTGAAGTTTAACGTAGGAAAAAATATTTCATTAATATGAAGAACAGGACACATCATGATACGGTCGCCAACTGCGACGCCAAATTGTGGTTGCTACTACAAATTTCTTGAAAAGTGCCAGGAAATAAAATGAAACGACGATTGACAATTAAATCGCATCTACAAAGAATAGTACTTTAGTGCTAATTAACTTTTACAATTAATAATGTTATAAGTTAGTGGTTTTCCCTTAGCCAAAATTCTGCATGCAGCAAATATTCCTCAATTATAATGTATTTTGCAAAATATTTCTATTTTATAAAAAAAATGTAATTTACTGCATTTAATTCTATCTCTAAAATAGTTTAAATATAAAAAGTCTGTCATTAAACTTTTGATTTAAGCAGTTAATTCAAAAATACATGAGTTAATTCTCTCTCTGAAATAAATATTTATTGAACTTTAATCTTACGTAATAATGGTGCTGTCACAGGTTCCTTAAAATAACTTCGCTTTGAAGTCGAGAATCTTTACGGCAGTACACGCGAAATCAAAATAGTGTTTGTCTTTCTAGGAAATGAAAGCTTTTACTTTATCGAGATAAATACGAAAACATCGGTATGAAAAGAAAATTCGACTCCAAATATTTAAATTCCTCTTATGAAAACTGAAAAGCTTAAATAATTGATCCCTGGACTGAAGCAAAAATTCTAAAATCTCAGAATATGTAATGGAAATCTCCGTGAATTTTGCTTTAAAACGGATGAGAGCGCTGAAAATCTTGAAACTAAATGTCAGATCAAATAAACATCAGAAGTTGTTGAATATCCTGCAGAAAAGTAATTAAAAAGATTGTTCCAGCATTTGTTATCAAAACAAATACAATCTCTGAGTAATTACTGTTATGTTTTAGAATGAGAATTACATAGAGCCACAGATTTTTATTTTAACGTTGTTTCTGATTAAGTATAATTTTTTGATTGCTTAAGAATTATTTCTCCATGAGAAGCTACTGGGTATTTTTCTCTCCCTTACTTTTAATCAGTCAATGCGTATTTTCAAATTAGGTTCCCTACATCTGAAAAAAACGCATTGCGTGTGTTATCCAAAAGTCATTTCGTTTAATTTAATTGTTTTCGTTTTTGAAAAATTTAGAGAGGTAAGAAACTCCGATATGGAGTAAAAATTGAAAGGTAAAACCTGGGAGAACATTCAAGACTGTTGGAAATCGTATGGCCACAAATTATTTTATTTCTAGTTTATATTATTTATTTTTTCTAGTTTATATTGTTGTTTTCTAGTTTATATTGCTGTTTTGTTTTGTTTTGATACTTGATCCTTTGTAATGTTGGGAGCTCTCTAATCTGTTTTGATTAATTTCCGGAATAATGCTATATGTAACAGCAATTTTTTTCAAAAATGATTTTAATTCTGTAATGATAAGACTTCATTAACTAAAAGACCTTTAAAAAGATTAACAACCGCTAGATTTCAAAAACAATCTGCTTTTTATTTTTTACACGTCATTATTCGCACGGAAAAAAAATTAAAAATTATCCATTTGCTTATTTGTGATGGGGAAAGTAACAGCGGATAACTCCTCATAGCTGAACATGAGAATTGAACACCTGAGATCTCTACTAGTGGTGTATCGCCTTAACACTGTTTCCAATCCTCTTGCTAAAGGAAAGCCTACGCAAAGTTCAAAAGACCCAGGTCCTCAAATCCTAGGTCCTTGGCGAAGGGTAGTAAGAAGTTTCACTTTAAGGCGAGGTACCACTAGGGTTGAAGTCTGACTTGACCTCGAAGAACATCGGTCCCGTAAATTTGAACCGAGTCAAGTGACGAGACCGGAACACTTGACCCCGCACCTCCAGAGGTAAATTTGAGAACTTGGAGTACATTGAAGCCACGACCTATTTTACGTACCCGGGACACCATAAGTGAACACGACGGGGGATTTTCAGCAACGAGCATCGAACCAGAAACGTTCAGATCACTGGCCCGCTTCTCTTGCCAATTGGGCCAGCGCGCCCTACCACATACCGCACCTTAACACTAATATTTATATACGGCAACTGGAAAATGTTAGCTTGTTCTATGTGTGTTTTTCCGAGTCGGAGGAAATTTCTTTGATTAAATCTAGCTTATTCATGTGTGATACCTTCCTACACTCTTATTTACTTATTTAAATATCTTTTATGTTTTTAAGCTGAATCAAAGCTCTTTTTTGTGCGACAGCGTCAATAAACTGAAATCGCAGGTATTGGTGAGTATAAATCGAAAAGCTTTCGAAGGCAACATCAAGTTCTAAGTGACTTTTTTTAGTGGTGTCTAGTGGACTTCACATATTCTCCAAAAACAGCCCGAGGCACGTAGGTTAACCTTTAGCTTACGGGGGCCATTTTTCCGATTCCCTCTTTAGAACGGGAAATTTCATACCCCATTTGTAAGAATGTACTTTTAGGGCGTTATATATATATATAAAAATATATGTAAGGTTTATTATGGAGGGCAAACCGTAAAGGACTTTAAAAGGGGGGTTTTCAAGAAGAAATGGGAATTAAAACATTTTAATGCCAGATTTTTCACAACTGAGCGCGCGGGAAATGGGAAAATTCGAGCAGCGAATTGAAGGTCATTAAACTATTAATAGAATCAGACTTGATTGACAGTAAAGCCACGTCCCAGACTCATTTTGGGTGCATACATCATAGCAGTGTTCTGGAAGTTTCGATGTGCCTTTGAACAGTTTTAAGAATAAGAAATTAAGTCAGAGACAGTGTGATTCGCGAGCAGATAAGACGTGCCGCGTTAGCTGGCAGACATTTTTGAATAAGGGATTTAAGTAATTAAAATGGAGCCGATGTTTTGAGTGTGAATAATAAAGAGATGTCACAGGATAATTAGCTTGGTTATTTCCACTCGTGTCAACACCCTGACTGCATAATGAAGAAGATGGAGGATTAGTTTGGGAGCCGACTGCAAAGTAAAAAAATAATGTAGTATAAACATCAGGCTACAATTCTAAGATGGGCGTGAAGAAACAGTCCGACATATATATATATATATATATATATATATATATATATATATATATATATATATATATATATATATATATATATATATATATGTATATATATATATTTATATATATATATATATATATATATATATATATATATATATATATATTATTATATATAGATATATTTATATTATATATTCATTCTTGGGCCCGTAATCTTGGGATATATGCTATAACCACCCCGTAAGGCAAAGGTTAAAGTTATACCTTTTGCATGGGGTAACTATTGCGATAGTAGCGCAGCGATGATCGCGGACCACTGCTTAGTATTGTTCTACATTCTTTCGTTTTGTTTCGAGTGATCATCGTTAGATTTGATATTGGCCCGTCGAATGGCCCGCGATTATCGCTTTCCGATCATCGCTATAGTCGCTCCAAGCAAAACGTACCCCAAGATACGTAGACAAAATACACCGCTCATGAAGTGTTAAGCAAATGAAAAATGATTTTCCTTCTGTACAGTACCAAAGTGTTCCCCCACTGTAGCTACTGTAGAGTTTACAAGAAACTTTTGGAAAACGCAAGCTTGAAAATACAGCTTCCACGAAAGGAGGGGGGGGGGCACAGTGCATCGCCGTTGACACCTCAAACATTTCATACGAACGATATTTATATTCGTTATGAAAAAATGCTATATAAAAGTTAATAGCAAACCGTAAATGTTAAATAGCATGAGTGAATCGTTCAGGATGTCAATCCGACCTAATGCTTCTCGGCCTGACGATGAATTAATTATTTGTTAGATACATGTTAACATATTTCCACTCCCTTCCAACATATCGTGGTATTTAAAAAGTTACGTTTTCCCGTTTGTTTCTGTAGTCGGGAAAGAGGTATTTGGAAATGTTTCAGTTTCTGACGAGAGATAGAGGGAATAAGCTGATCTTTCTTCGTATAGTGTCGCAAAAGACATTATGTAAAACATGATTATGGTTGATAAAACCATCCAAAGATTTAGAAACGAATTACTAAATATTATAATGATACATTTTAAAGGTTTTACAGGCATTCTTCAATGTTGTAAAGTTTACTAAAAAGTTCTTAGAGATTCTTAACTCTCTAGCACGTTCTTGAAAACTCAACTAAGCTCAGGAAATTACTTGGAGCTCAATTTTTTCTTTTACTTACCCGCTATTCGGAATGATATTTAACTCATATGAGTGTTGTATAAAAGGCCATTCATTATCAATACAATAATACCTTAACGATCTGAAATTTAAAAAAAAATTTAAATCAAGCATTGTGCTTGTCACCAGGTAAATTACCGCGACATTTGAAAACAGATTAAGAGATGGAATAAAGAAGAAAGCGAGAGAATAGCAAAGCGGAATTGAAAAATGAGTACGGCAGAAGACCGCGACAAGAATTGATGAAGGCAGGAAATGAATAAACGATAGATTTAGCCGAATTCTAAAGAGAAGGATACTTAGGCAATTACGGGTTAAAGACGCACCGCAAAGAGAAATGGCAGATGTGAACAGATAAGAAGTAAAAAAAAGGTAGGTTAACGAAGAGGAACGATGTGTTGGAGCGATTTGGCTAAGAAAAAAGGAAATGTGAAACATATGTAGAATATGGAAAATGGGCGTGGGAACAGTGTGTTAATGACATAAAATGCCACACCTACGACAGGGTGGAGAGTAAGACATATGGCAGAAACGAATAATCCAATAGAAGAGAAGTAAAAATAGTGGTCGACCGATTGAAGAAGAAGGCAGTATTTTGGAAGCAAGGCGAAAATTTAGACACAAAAAGAAAAGGGATAGACACTTTGCGCTCCGATATAGAGATGTATAGACTGACGAAGGAGCAGAGGTATTTTTAGAGTACGAGCGACACGTAATGCAGAGAGAGATAGATGCAGGACTTACAGTGATAGCCAAATGAGTAGTGGCAGATAGAATACAAGGAGATGATGATGAGACCTCACAATTAGATAAGAAGGAATCAACTTCATAATTCCTGCGTCTGAACAAAAGAAGGAAATAGCCTGTTTCATGATCGCAATCCCAAAAGAGCAGACAGCCCTGATAATCAACTACCGGTGAGCAGAACTCCAGTGAATGAAGGCGAACGGACAATTGAATGAAAGGACAGCAACACTCACTCCCCAAGAACCGATCGACTGACCCCATAATAGCTCGAGGAACACCCACCGATGACAGACCGTATTTTGATCTAGTAGTATGCAGATTTGGAAGGAATCACCTCAGGCCCAGCGACGTTAGCAGAGTGTGATGTTAAAAGATCCATCAGCGAAGGTATTGTGCAGTCTTTTATTGATCCCTAATGAATGTGTATGTAGCGTGCCTCTCATCCTAAGGTCAGTTTTGCTATGAGTATAATATATGATGTTGAATTAAATGAATATATTTAAAATGATTCTAGGGACCTCATATCTTAAATAAGTAATCGATAGGAATATCATATATGCATGATTGATGTATACATAACAGTAATTATTAAGTAAATACTAGAAGTTGCAATTATGAATTATATATGTATGTGTGAACTTTCAATAAATTCATCTGTTATTAAGCAATCAGATAATCTGTGGTTTCTACAAACACAACGCATGATACTAAATGTTTTCTTTTGGTTTGTCAAACAGATAGTAATGAGTTAATTAATAGTTTGGCAATACACTCCAAATTAACTACTGTGACCAACATGATATACGATCGTGAATAATCCATAAACTATTATATTTGGTCACATGACCTTACTCCTAGCTCCCATCTCCAACGAAGCCCATTATAGTGCTTGATATGTCTTTTGAACCAATAGCTCGATTAGCATAACATCATTTTCGTACATACGAACTGTTCAAAATAAGTTATCTGCAATATTTGTAAAAATTTATAAAATTCTAAATCACTTAGAAGAAAAAAAATATATTATCCGGGTAATTTTAGCCTGAGGTAGAGTTTTATACATCAGACATTCTGAGAGAATACTCATAATGAAATTTTGAGAAAGTAAACAACCATTTTTAATACTTGTTAAGCGTAAGTTTTTTTTTTTGTATTTGTGAAAGATATCAACAATCTATAAAGACTCATGTAAGGTCAAAGTAATCACCCGTTTTTGGTGAAAAAATAGACGATTCTATTAAAAATTGTATTGCCGTATGTGACGCCTCAAATGACTACATATAACAGAATGAAAATCCCCGCGGTTGTACCTTCCTCCCCTTAGAGTAAATGTAGCCATTCTTAGAGGTTTTTTTTGATTTCGTTGGAGATTTATTCAACCGAGAAACAGAAGCAAAACATTTTGTGTCACAAATTTCAATTCAAACGCCTACATTCCTCCATCAACTTTAAGCAGTTTATTCTCCTAAATTTCGACATAGTACTAAATTTTACAAACAATTATTCTGCACCTTATTAGAGGTTATAACTTACCTGAAATAGAATGATAACTGCCGCAAAGAAATGTCTCATGCTAGCATAATATTTTAAATGAGATGCTGCAAAAATAAAAAGAATATTCTACCTATTATACTCTGTAAAATAATATCAATGAAAACATGTTTTTACAGAGGAGAAACTATAAGTTTTAGGCAAATGGAGAAATAGTCATAACCATATAAAGTATTCTGAAATATCGTTCTCTCTCTGTCTGAAAATTAAACAGCTCAAAGAATCTGATTTCAAGAACACTTTTCTATGTTACAGAATATAAAATGCTACGCAACGAAGTTAAGTTCTACATATTCAATGCGTAAAACAGAGGGCAGGTAAAGTGCGAAAAATTACTCAGCGACAATAAATTCAATTCAGAGAATATTTTAACTGCCTCACTCCAACTTTCAAATTTTCCCGTTTCGAGTAAAGAATTCGTAAATGTGTTACAAAGGAAAGTTTATCCCAAGGAAAATATAAATTTTTAACTTTACGGTTGGTTTTACTTCCATGGTTAAATGCAATCATTTTTGTTTTAGCAAGTCTTCTGGTAAAATTCATCGACAATATATTCCTAACTGTATACTTTCGGCCCCCATGGGGAAAATTCCGTGATTACACCTGAGCATAATGCTTTCTTTATCGGTAAGAAGCCAGCATAACTCACTCAATAAAAGATTAACAGCCAACGTTTCGCCAAAATGTGTGATTTTAATGACTTTATCGCCTTTTCTCTTTCGAAATAGATTGATACGACTTTGCACAGCATGCTATGCAAATTCGAAAGACACTCCAATGTCATCTGTTGTTTCAGAACGCCGTTACAGATATTTGTCAATATTTGAGTGAGCGCATTCTTTCAAAACAGGGAAAATTTTATGAATAGATGTAATAAACTTTATTTTGTAAAAAATTTGTTTTCTGGAAAGTGTCTATAAATTCACCTCAAGTAATACATTTTTAAACACTTTTGTTTAATTGCAAATTCTATTTTTTACAGGAATGAATGGTATTAAATAGAGATGAGGTTTTATTAAAATTGCTCTTAATCAGTGAAGAACATTACATCGACTATATGTGTAATGATCAGCATATTAGACCGTAATCAAGTACATCCGTGGTTTGATAAAGTGATTTGATTGCTGATTGAACTGTTAAGATAGTGCATCATTCGACCTCACAAATATTCATTCCCCGTGTAAAGTTATGGCTAATTTTACTCTCAATCCTCTTTTTAATCACAAAATAACAGATTCATATTTTTTTTACCTTTTTACTGTAGGAATCAGTTCCTCCATAACGGTCCTGCGAAAAGGAAAATTTCAGACGCTAAAACCGTCCGTCCACCGACCTCGCGAGTTATAATTTTGGCATCGCGCCAAACTCAGTCTATCGCTTGGACAAGCAGTAAACAGTTAAACAAAAAGTTACCAAGATGCGTCAAGATTTCGACATACATATATGTATATATATATATATATATACATACGTGCATATATATCGATAGATATATACATAGCACATACATACATATATCCATACAAAAGAGGTAAGCAACGATAAGTAATCCTACGTTAATAACCCGAAGAAGTTTCGTTAGAAGAGACTACTTGATTCTTTTTTTTGATTTTTTTCTTTTTTTTAAATAGATCTTTAGAGCTATGCTTGCGTTTTTTAAAACAGTTTGACTTTCGTATTGTTAGAAATTTAAAAAAAATTAAATGCACAATCAAAATTTTATGAACAAAAGATTTTAAATGATTAAAGATTTCACTCTATTTATATAATTTTATTCATGGGGGGGGGGGGAAATCAAAAACATGTATTTGCTAATCTGAGAATAAAAATATTCCGGGACTAAAATTCCGCTCTCCCTCCCCCGACATATATTTCAAAAAATGTTTATAATTGTCTATTAATACACATCAAGTGTTTAGGCCCTGTAAAAAAACTCTAAAAATTTAAAACATTTGAAAAACAACGACCAGCTTATTTAAATACGAACTTTCAAATGAGAAAAGCACAAATCAAAAACATATGCATTTACAAAGGTCAAAATTGAAAAAAAACGTGAGGAAAATTTACACTTAACATGTAGCGTGGACTGAAAATTTGGTATACCAACTGATACAAGCACCTTGAATCTTTATCTCGCATTCAAGAGGAATTCACATACACAAAATCCTTTTATACACGGACATTCTTATACGATTTAAAATAACGTGGCCAAAAAAAAAGAATCTAATCGTGTTTTTAAACGATGTATTTTTTTTTTTACTCTATAAAAAACGTCGATATTTTTCCTTTTTTTCCTTCCGGATGATTTTTTTTCATAACACCTGAACGAAAAGCCCCACTATCTTTCTTTCTATTGAAAAAATTATCTATATTTTTTCAACTTTTAAAAAATGGTGGAAATGTGTCTTACTCGCTGGAAATTATTTCTTTACTCAGAATTAAGGTGCTATTTGAAGAATACAGAAATTCGAAATTTCATAAACATATAGAAAAAGTCAGAAATTTAATACAGAAAAAAAATCGATTACAAATGCTAAAAATGACACATTCAGTTAATATATAATGTACTAGATATTTTTTGGCTTGTAACGGTGGACCAGCGGTCGAAGGCGCCAGAATCAAGGATAATATTTCCGCTGAGGCAGAAGATTAAGTGTTCTGATCCACGAATGTGGGGGTGGGTTCGAATCCCACTTCTGACAAAATATTTTTTCAATACCTCTTGTGATTATAATTTGACACAGTAAAAAATAATGAAATGAACATGAATGAGAAGGGATGAATGAAAAATCACTCCACATATTTTTAAATTTCCTTTAACAAGTAGAGATGTAACTTCGTGGAGGTGATAAAATCTTTACATATTAAATTTATGCGCTATCTCCCGAAAATAGAAATTCGAAATTCAATTTACATATAGAAAATGTCAGCAGGATAATAGTAAAAAAATATTCTTTTGAAATTAAAGAAAATCTACATTGCATACTCTAGATTCCTAAAATAAATTTTTCAATTTCTTTAAATTTTGCATGTCAGGATGGCCGAGCGGTCTAAGGCGCCAGACTCAAGGGTAAACCTTCCTCTGCGGCAGAGGGTTGAGTGTTCTGGTGCACAAATGTGGGCGTGGGTTCGAATCCCACTTCTGACAAAAAAAATTTTCAATACCTCTAATGATTATACTTTAACATAGCAAAAAAAATAAAATGACCATGAATGAGAAATAATGAATGTAAAATTTTCTTTAACAAATAAAGATGTATATTCGTGGAAGTGTATGAAATTTTACAGCTTAATTTTATACGCTTTCTCCCGAATACACAAATTAAAAACTTAATTTACATATAGAAAATGTTAGCAGTATAATAGTAAAAAATATATTTTTTACAAATTAAACAAAATTTATATTGCATATTCTAATATCCTAATTTACATTATTCACTTTCTTTACTTCTGACATGTCACAATGGCATAGCGGTCTAAGCCGCCTGACTCTAGGATAATTCTTCCACTGAGGCAGAGGAATGAGTTTTCTGGTAAACGAATGTGGACGTGGGTTCGAAGCCCACTTCTGGCATAATATTTTTTCCATACATCTTGTGATTAAAATTTGACATAGTAAAAAATAATGAAATGAACATGAATAGGAATGAATGAATGAAAAATCACTCCACAGTATTAAAATTTGATTTAACCAGTAGAAATCTGTCTTCAAGAAGGTGAATTAATATTTACATTAAAATTTATGCGCATTTTCGCGAATAGAGAAAGTGGAAATTTAATTTCCGTATAGAAAATGTAAGCCGAATAATAATAAAAAAATTATTCTCTAGAAATTAAACAAAATCTACATTGCATACTCTACATTCCTAATTTAAAATATTCAATTTCTATGCAACTGGTATGTAAGGATGGCCGAGGGGGTCTAAGGCGACAGTTCAAGGATAATCCTTCCTCTGAGGCAGAGGGTTGAGTGTTCTGGTCCACAAATGTGGGCGTGGGTTCGAATCCCGCTTCCGACAAAAAAATTTTCAATACCTCTTGAGATTATAATTTGACAAAGTAAAAAATAATGAAATAAACAAGGATGAGAAGAGATGAATAAAAAATCACTCCACACATTTTTAAATTTCCTTTAACAAGTAGAGATATAACTTCGTGGAGGTGACATAATTTTTACATATTAAATTTATGCGCTTTCTCCCGAATATAGAAAATGTTAGCAGTATAATAGTAAAAAAATATTCTTTTGAAATTACAAAAAATCTACATTCCATACTCTAGTTCTTAAATTAAATTTTAAATTTCTTTAAATTTTGCACGTCAGGATGGGCCGAGCGGTCTAAGTGGCCAGACTCAAGGGTAATCCTTCCTCTGCAGCAGTATAATAGTAAAAAAAGATTCTCTTGAAATTCAAGAAAATCTACATTGCAAACTACATTGCATAATTAGGAAAAATTTAATTTAGATTCCTAAATTAAATTTTTCAATTTCTTTGAATTGGGCATGTCAGGATGGCCGAGCGGTCTAAGAAGCTAGACTCAAGGTAAAACCTTAATTGCGGCAGAGGCTCGGGTGTTCTGGTCCACAAATGTGGGCTCGAATCTCACTTCTGACAAAAAAATTTTTCAATACCTCTTGTGATTATAATTTGACACAGTAAGAAAAAATGAAATGAACATGAATGAGAAGGGATGAATGAAAAATCACTCCACATATTTTTAAATTTTCTTTAACAAGTAGAGATGTAACTTCGTGGAGGTGATATAATCTTTACATATTAAATTTATGTGTTTTCTCCCGAAAATAAAAATTCGAAATTTAATTTACATTTAAAAATGTTAGCAGTATAATACTAAAAAAATATTCTCTTGATTTTAAAGAAAATCTACATGTCATACTCTACATTCCTAAATTAAATTTATCAATTTCTTTACATATGTCATGTCAGGATGGCCCATCCGTCTAAGCCGCCAGACTTAAGGGTAATCCTTCCTCTGCGGCAGAGGGTTGAGTGTTCTGGTCCATAAATGTGGGCGTGGGTTCGAATACCATTTCTGACAAAAGAATTTTTCAATACCTCTTGACATTATAATTTGACAAAGTAAAAAATAATGAAATGAACATGAATGAGAAGGGATGAATGAGAAGGGATGAATGAAAAATCACTCCACATATTTTTAAATTTCCTTTAACAAGTAGACATGTAACTTCGTGGAGGTGATATAATCTTTACATATTAAATTTATGAGCTATCTCCCGAAAATAGAAATTTGAAATTTAATATACATATAGAAAATGTTAGCAGTATAAAAGTAAAATATATTCTTTTGAAATTAAAGAAAACCTACATTGCATACTCTAGATTCCTAAATTAAATTTTTAATTTCTTAAAATTTTGCATGTCAGGATGGCCGAGCGGTCTACATGGCCAGACTCAAAGGTAATCCTTCCTCTGCGGCAGAGGGTTGAGTGTTCTGGTCCCCAAATGAGGGCGTGGGTTCGAATCCCACTTCTCACTAAAAAAATTTTCAATACCTCTTGAGATTATAATTTGACAAAGTAAAAAATAATGAAATGAACATGAATGAGAAGGGATGAATGAAAAATCACTCCACATATTTTTAAATTTTCTTTAACAAGTAGAGATGTAACTTCGTGGAGGTGATATAATCTTTACATATTAAATTTATGTGCTTTCTCCCGAAAATAAAAATTCGAAATTTAATTTACATTTAAAAATGTTAGCAGTATAATACTAAAAAAATATTCTCTCGATTTTAAAGAAAATCTACATGTCATACTCTACATTCCTAAATTAAATTTATCAATTTCTTTACATTTGTCATGTCAGGATGGCCCATCCGTCTAAGCCGCCAGACTTAAGGGTAATCCTTCCTCTGCGGCAGAGGGTTGAGTGTTCTGGTCCATAAATGTGGGCGTGGGTTCGAATACCACTTCTGACAAAAGAATTTTTCAATACCTCTTGACATTATAATTTGACAAAGTAAAAAATAATGAAATGAACATGAATGAGAAGGGATGAATGAAAAATCACTCCACGTATTTTTAAATTTCCTTTAACAAGTAGAGATGTAAATTCGTGGAGGCGATAAAATATTTACATATTAAATTTACGAGCTATCTCCCGAAAATAGAAATTCGAAATTTAATATACACAGTGCGTCAAATAAGTTTTAAGACTGGGTCTGTAAAAAGAGATGGAAACAATAAATTAATACCTGTTTTGGTTTTTTATTCAAAATAGGACCCTCCGTCTTTAATGCACTTTTTACAGCGATTTTTTAATGAATCGAAAGCTTGTTGTTAATCACTTTGTGGAATGGCCTGCAAAGCACGCGTCGAAGCTTCTTGTACGGTCGAAATATCCTCAAAATAACACCCTTTTAACTTCATTTTCAGTTTTGGGAATAAGGATTAGTCACAGGTTGGAAAATCAGGTGAATACGGTGGATAGTTCAACACACAGACATTATTTTTGCCAAAAATCGACGAACAATAAGGGAGATGTGACTGGGTGCATTGTCGTGTAACAAACACCAACTCCTTTAAGTTCTATAGGCTGGACGAATGCGACGAATTCTGGCCATCAAACGCTTTAAAACAGCTAAGTAGTGTTGACCTGTAATTGTTTGTCCAGTTGGAACAAATTCTTTGTGAATAATACCTTTACTATCGAAAAATATAGTGACCATTGTTTTGATTTTGGATGGAACTTTTCTGGGTTTTTTGGCTTGCGGTGAATTTGGTGACTTCCATTCCGCACATTTTCAATTTGTTTCGGATCATATTGGAAACACCAGGTTTCATCACCTGTAACAATGGACTTCAAGAAGTTTGTATCGTTTTCAGCGGCGGAAATAATGTCTCAGCAATGTGCACTTCTCATTGCTTTTTGTTCAGGGGTGGAACAAATTTAGCACACACTTTTGTTTTGCCCAAATCTTCAAGCAGGATGGTTCGAATTGTATCTTTGTTGATGTTTAAAGAGTCTTCCATCATTCTCAGTGATGCACAACGATCGTTTGCTACGAAATTTCGTACTTTCTAAATAACTTCAAATGTCCTAGATGAAATTAGTCTTCCTCTACGCTGATCATCTTCTACCGTATCTCTTCGGTCCAAAAAACGTTTGTGCCACACAACAACATTTGATCTACTTAAACAACAGTCACCGAAAACTTGTTTCATGAGTTGGTATGTTTCCGAAGCACTTTTACCAAGTTTTGCGTTAAATTTAATAACAGCTCTTTGCTCCAGCTTAAAAAATCAACATGAAAAATATTCACTTCTGCAATAAACGCTCGCCTTCTCTCAACTACTTAACGAAATGCGCACAACTTGTTAGCAGTGTGCCAGCAAACAATTGACGTTATGACGCATGCGGATTTACACTCACAGCGCCTTTACAACGTGCGCTCTGGGACGAGTCTTAAAACTTATTTGACGCACTGTGTACATAGAGAAAATTTTATCAGTATAATAGAAAAAAATATTCTTTTGAAATTAAAGAAAATCTACATTGCATACTCTAGATTCCTAAATTAAACTTTTAATTTCTTTAAATTTTGCATGTCAGGATGGCCAATCGGTCTACGTGTCCAGACTCAAGGGTAATTCTTCCTCTACGCAGAGGGTTGAGTGTTCTGGTCCACAAATGTGGGCGTGGGTTCGAATCCCACTTCTGACAAAAAGAATTTTTCAATACCTCTTGACATTATAATTTGACAAAGTAAAAAATAATGAAATGAACATGAATGAGAAGGGATGAATGAAAAATCACTCCACATGTTTTTAAATTTCCTTTAACAAGTAGAGATGTAACTTCGTGGAGGTGATATAATCTTTACATATTAAATATATGAGCTATCTCCCGAAAATAGAAATTCGAAAATTAATATACATATAGAAAATGTTAGCAGTATAATAGTAAAAAAATATTCTTTTGAAATTAAAGAAAATCTACATTGCATACTCTAGATTCCTAAATTAAATTTTTAATTTCTTTAAATTTTGCATGTCAGGATGGCCGAGCGGTCTAAGACGCCAGACTCAAGGGTAATCCTTCCTATGCGACAGAGGGTTGAGTGTTCTGGTCCACAAATGTGGGCGTGGGTTCGAATCCCACTTCTGACAAAAAAATTTTTCACTACCTCTTGAGATTATAATTTCACAAAGTAAAAAATAATGAAATGAACATGAATTAGAAGGAATGAATGAAAAATCACTCCACATATTTTTAAATTTCCTTTAACAAGTAGAGATGTAACTTCGTGGAGGTGACATAATTTTTACATATTAAATTTATGCGCTTTCTCCCGAAAATAGAAATTCGAAATTTAATTTACATATAGAAAATATTAGCAGCATAATAGTAAAAAAATATTTTCTTCAAAATCAAGAAAATCTACAATGCAAACTACATTGCATAATTAGGAAAAATTTAATTTAAATTCCTAAATTAAATTTTTAAATTTCTTTGAATTGGGCATGTCAGGATGGCCGAGCGGTCTAAGGCGCCAGACTCAAGGTAAAACCTTAATTGAGGCAGAGGCTCCGGTGTTCTGGTCCACAAATGTGGGCTCCAATCCCACTTCTGACAAAAAGATTTTTCAATACCTATTGTGATTATAATTTGACACAGTAAAAAAAAATGAAATGAACATGAATGAGAAGGGATGAATGAAAAATCACTCCACATATTTTTAAATTTCCTTTAACAAGTAGAGATGTAACTTCGTGGAGGAGAAATAATTTTTGCATATTAAATTTATGCGCTTTCTCCCGAAAATAGAAATTCAAAATTAAATTTACATATAGAAAATGTTAGCAGTATAATAGTAAAAAAATATTCTCTTGAAATTCAAGAAAATCTACATTGCAAACTACATTGCATAATTAGGAAAAATTTAATTTAGATTCCTAAATTAAATTTTTCAATTTCTTTGAATTGGGCATGTCAGGATGGCCGAGCGGTCTAAGGCGCCAGACTCAAGGTAAAACCTTAATTGAGGCAGAGGCTCGGGTGTTCTGGTCCACAAATGTGGGCTCCAATCCCACTTCTGACAAAAAGATTTTTCAATACCTATTGTGATTATAATTTGACACAGTAAAAAAAAATGAAATGAACATGAATGAGAAGGGATGAATGAAAAATCACTCCACATATTTTTAAATTTCCTTTAACAAGTAGAGATGTAACTTCGTGGAGGTGATATAATCGTTACATATTAAATTTATGCGCTTTCTCCCGAAAATAGAAATTCTAAATTTAATTTACATATAAAAAATGTTAGCAGTATAATATTAAAATAATATTCTCTTGATTTTAAAGAAAATCTACATTTCATACTCTAGATTCCTAAATTAAATTTATCAATTTCTTTACATTTGTCATGTCAGGATGGCCAATCCGTCTAATCCAACAGTCTCAAGGGTAATCCTTCCTCTGCGGCAGAGGGTTGAGTGTTCTGGTCCATAAATGTGGGCGTGGGTTCGAATACCACTTCTGACAAAAGAATTTTTCAATACCTCTTGACATTATAATTTGACAAAGTAAAAAATAATGAAATGAACATGAATGAGAAGGGATGAATGAAAAATCACTCCCCATATTTTTAAACTTCCTTTAACAAGTAGAGATATAACTTCATGGAGGTGATATAATCTTTACATATTAAATTTATGAGCTATCTCCCGAAAATAGAAATTCGAAATTTAATATACATATAGAAAATGTTTGCAGTTTAAAAGTAAAAAAATATTCTTTTGAAATTAATGAAAATCTACATTGCATTCTCTAGATTCCTAAATTAAATTTTTAATTTCTTTAAATTTTGCATGTCAGGATGGCCGTGCGGTCTACTTGGCCAGACTCAAGGGTAATCCTTCCTCTGCGGCAGAGGGTTGAGTGTTCTGGTCCCCAAATGTGGGCGTGGGTTCGAATACCACTTCTCACTAAAAACAATTTCAATACTTCTTGAGATTATAATTTGACAAAGTAAAAAATAATGAAATGAACATGAATGAGAAGGGATGAATGAAAAATCACTCCACATATTTTTAAACTTCCTTTAACAAGTAGAGATGTAACTTCATGGAGGTGATATAATCTTTACATATTAAATTTATGAGCTATCTCCCGAAAATAGAAATTCGAAATTTATTATACATATAGAAAATGTTAGCAGTATAAAAGTAAAAAAATATGCTTTTGAAATTAAAGAAAATCTACATTGCATACTCTAGATTCCTAAATTAAGTTTTTAATTTCTTTATAGTTT